>JAWPHD010011189.1:0-86215 GCA_037043455.1 Cyrtodaria siliqua
GCTGACTCTTATATGGCTTTAGAATATGTCTATGGTTAACAGACTGTGAATCATGTAGCCGACAATAATCATGCATTACAAACTTCAATTCCTAGGGAACCCGTCTAAAAAACTTGAATGGTAAAACACATATTTTCAATGTTCAAAGCTTGCCATTTTATTGCCTCAAAAGTGTAGAATGCGGCAATATTTCCGGGATCTTCACGTCCGGGATTTTTTACGGAGCATAATGAAACTGAATGAAACGCAAGTATTGGAATGGAATAAGTTGCAAATCTGTATTTTAATGGAATAATACCCATTTATAATGCGGTATTCTCGTAACTTGATATGTTATTATGTTAAACTTCGTGTCCACAGTCCCTACCCAGATATATGCTATTTCCTCTCGGGAGCTATTTTACGCTTGCGTAAAACTTTGCTTGTAATAAAATAATATGCAAGAAGTATACTAAGCAGGGCATTATTGAGTATACTCGTGTGCTAGAGATGCATATTATTGTTTTACTTATGCGGATAATAATATTTACATCAACTGCATTTGATCTATTTAAGTAACAGTTTTTTTTTTTTTACAAAATTCGACTCAAATATTGTGAGCGTAATTTGGAGATATCGAGTAGAACTCATGCAAATACATGATTCTAACCACCGAGCGGCAAGCGTTGACACAAACAATCATAAACTGCTGAGATTTTGAATAAAATTGAATCGAATTGAGATGTTTTAAAACATTCCAGAAGCGCGCTCGTTCAATGTGTAAATGTATTAAAATTACTCTTTAAGAGTCATGTAACAGCTACTGAATTATCAGTCTTGTTGTCAGATATGAGTTTTTAAACGATATTAAAAAACAATATTCACCAATATATAGCTGTCGTTGTTCTTTTTGTATTCGTCTAAAATGTCCTAAAAACACAATCTTACGCATTTAATATAAATCTGAGAATCTATCATACTTCTTAAAGAGAAAACGCCGCATATGTCATATGTGCCCATTTAACACATATGCATGTATACAATGAGTCTATAGTTATGTGTGTATGACCTACATAAATCTGTGATACAATAAGAATCTCTCTTATTCGCAGGACATTGACTGTTAGCTATTTATTTCAACTTTGCTAGCAAAGCATTTGTGGACAACAGAGAGAGCTTCAACATATAAGTTAAGCCGGCTAGTGGTAGTTCTTATTCCGAAGAACATTTAAAACATAAACCGAAATTGAAATTTCATGGCGGAACTATGTTCCATAAAATGTATCCAGTTCCTTCGTTTCCACTTAAAAGAGCATTAGAAGAATTTAAATCATGGCTCATAAATTTAGTACAGCCTGTATTGGTGTCCCATAATGCTCAATTTGACGCTAACATTTTAATTAACAGTTGCACGGAAAAAGCCATCACTTGACAAACATTGTTGATTTTTCAGATAGCCTCAAACTATTAGCTTGTGTTTCCATGCATTGCCAGATTATCGACAGTCAAAACTTGTTAAGAGGATAAACTCCAACACAGGCGTATAACGAACATAATGTCATTGCAGATGTAACGCTGCTCTCTGTGGACTTGCTGGACATTGTTGAAAACTTTGAAAGTTTTGCTAACTATATTTCAGTCGATGATGGTTACATACAAAACGAACCACAATATTAAAAACCAAAAACGATATTTATCATCGTATTCAGACTTGTTGAAAGACACGATATTTCCAAACCTCACTCAAAACAACTAGCTTCGAGTGTTTAGGGTTTGAGCCATAAATACTGTGTGGCAAAAGTTTCAAAAACTTCAAAGAAATATAAAAAGATTCGACAGGAAAGTAGCATTCAGGGAGGACATTCAATCGCAAAACACAGAAACAAAACACGCAAAACAGACAAACACGAAGGCTGAAGCAATAATAAATGGAAACGACATCACAAACACAAAAGGTGTTGACAAATAGGGCTACGCCTTGGAAACGGTGCAGTGGCAAAGTAGGCCACTGGTGGTTTAAACCGGTTTCTAGGGGTGCACCAAACCTCACACTTACCCTACTGAAACAGGACGAGTGTAAATAAAGAAATCCCGCCATGATCTAATCTCTAACCAACAAGGCAGCATCAAAAGGCAATATAAGTAAAACACAAATATGCTCGTGTACAATAGAATACGAAAAAAACAATAGCCTAGAAGCCACAATGAAGGTAGTCAATGACTTTGCAGAAGCCAGAGCAGTAAGAGAATAAACCATTAAGGGCACGACAAGAAAGATCATGGACAAACATCAAACGCCACCGTCCCAATGGGCTTTAGGTAGGCGTCATCATAGGGGTCCACAGCCTGTCCGGTCATGTACAATTAAAGAGGAAAGCATAGTGGCGAACTGTAAAAGGGTCCACCACCAAGCATGCAGTCCAAAAATGCAAACTTGTTTATTCACATTTTTCGAACTAGGTGCAGATGAAAAGGCGCTGTAACTATGAGAAAGTACGTGAAGAGATATTACTTCACGTTTACGGAAAGACCAGCCCGTTGTATGAATATAGAAGGTGTAAACTTACAGAATGGTAACACAGATTGCCGAATATGTAGTCTTATTGCTAAAAAAGTTAAAGGTTGCATGGAACTGATTAGTTTTAGTCAACGAATACTAGATTCATTCGATGATATATACTGAAAGGAAAAAGAAACGCGACACGTAATTTCCGCTATATATTGTTTGTACAATATACTGCTGTAAGCCGAATGGTACATGGCCACGTAAGATCTTTCCTTTCGGAAAAAAGACTAAAACAACACAGCAAATAGTATTCCTGAAAAGTACGCGTATGGCTCAAGCATGTGAGAAAACTTTGTTATTTTTTACTGGTCCTTTGGGACCAACGAGCCCAATATAGGTCGTTTGTTTGTTAGAAAAATCTGACTCGACGACCCTTCATTATTTTTACATTTATCAAAGCAGTGAATTTCAACGAATGTGAGGCATAGAAAAATATATATGTCACCACGCTTACTTTTAAGAAATTTTAAAATTAGTATTGATGGAAAGCAGAAACAATAACCTACATACAGGTAAACGATTGTCACGAATATACGCGATTTTGATTATTACCGAGTAACTCCGCCAGCTACCTTAAGGTTAATAGCTTTAAAGACACTGAGTGGAAATCCATCTTCCAAATTTATCGATACAGGTTATGTTAGACAAACGAAAATTAACTTAATGAACTAAAACCGTGGTTCTATGTAAAGTATTTGTGCTTGATCAAAGCATCCTTGGAGACAATGGTATCAAAGCATCTTGGATCCACTTTTAATCCAAGATGTTTTATCCTGAAGACTAGACTTTTTAAAACTAGATCTGACTGAGTTTTTTTCATATGATAGAGACTCTAGTAACCTTGACCAGAGGTAGACCTGTAAAGCAATATCAAGCCTCATATCCATGTTTAGGAACATGGTCTGACATGTCCTCTTCTTACATTTCTATCGCTATTATGACAAACACATATTGTTTTTCTATCTATAGTAACTGCTAACACTGACCTTGACCAAAATGGACACGATAATCGATCAAAAACCTCGTTATACAATGGGATATTTAGCCGATGACATATATATAGTTTCCGGATTTTACTGTTTGGAAACCTTGTAAAATTATATTTAAGATGTTAATAGTAAGAACAGAAGTTACAAATGGTCGTACTGTCTCAATTTTCTAGAATTAACAAGAAACCGGTTGTTTGTTTGTTATGGTGTTTTACGTCATTTTCAGACACATGTAAAATACATACTGAAAGTGGATCCCTTGGAAGCAAGAAACACAAACAAGAGATAAAAGTAGCAGACACGGTTTTATTGAGTCTGTTCAAGGTTATATATGACGCCGATTTTCTGTTCGTGGTGGAGAGGACAGACCACGCTACTGTTTCCTGGTATGGACCTAGAACCAGTACCTTACACCTCCCGCCTTCCGTAAGAATCGATACTTCCTCACTTACACGTCGAGCTCCCAGTGAGATTCGACACCCGCAGCAGTGCGAAGCGTAGGTTTACAACGTAACGTCGTTAACCATTCGGCCACGGAAGACGCATTTAAACAGATGTGTAAGGTTAGCCTCTACTCTACTCTACTGAAATATACTCAGTACGTTAAAAACGTAACAGTTTGATTTTCGATTATTTTCAGTCCGCTGTTATTTTTGTTTTGCAAATCTAGATTGTATTTTAAGTTAGTACACATGTCTAATTCTGTCCCAACGGGTTAACATGGCGACAAATAGTTGAGAAATATTTGATCTGCTTCTTTCAGTTAAAACACATTTTGCACGAGGATACTTACATCTCTAAAAATTCAAATGTACCGATTGTACTACAAAATAACAATACACTACTTGTAAAACACCACGTGCTATAGATGGAAGTGTGAAGAGAAATATAATAAATACTGAAAAGGACATCCTTTGGAAGCAACAAACGCGAACAGGAGATAAAAGCAGACTCGGTTTTATTAAGTCTGTTCATGAGAGGTATAAAACTACATATTCACATAAATAGCGTTTCAAATACAGACATTCGACTATGTCTTGTCTTTATTTTGAATTCGTGCTTTTCACCAGCTCATGGCGAAATTTGGGTATTTACGTAATCACATGAATGCAGGACACCACATCCAGGACTGGAACGCACGACGTTAATGATTAAGTCAGACGTAACCATCACTGAGCTAAATAGCTTCTTGTTTAGTACTATCCATCACAAAGGTATATTTTTCCCCTTTTGTGAGAAAAATTCCTCTCAAAAAAAAAAATTTTGTCTTCTTAGTTGACCATCCATGATATGTCCATCAAACATGCATGTTCTTGATGTGAATTTAATATTAATGAAAGAGACTTAAAAATATAAAACATACTATCTTTTTTCTTTATTTTAACATTGTCAAAATTCCCCCTTTTTCCAATTCACGTCTAATTCCCCCCTCCCCGCCACCACGGCCTCCTTCCCCCAAAAGTAAAAAAGACACTGCCCACTGACCTGTGTGATTACCAACATGTGTGGGTAATGAAGCACTTGCGCGTAAGGACAATATTACTCAAAGATGTTTACACTCTTATCTTGCGTCCACTTTAAAATCAACTAGATACAATCAATAAGGCTTTTGGAAAAATAAGTAATCTAGAACACTATTGTAACCCGTTTGATTAAATACGTACTACTCATCAATCCCTCTGTCTTTACCAAACCGTCCGTTTACACTATACAAAACAATAGGTTTTACAAAATTCAAGTAACTCTTTTCCAAGTTATTTTTTCCGTCACATGATGATCTTTTAATAGCAATATCTCCATTTAGTATATCTTCATATTCAATCTTAATAGAGTGCAAACATATTTAAATCTATTTCTAAATCAAATTTATGCTTTATCTAGTCAATACTGTTCTACTCTACCGTTACAATAATCTAATATCAGGAGTGTAACAAATGTTTAAACTACGGATATATGCTTTTGTATTGATTAATACATCTAAAAGAGTTATTCGATCAATCTCAAATATTTACTTGCAGTGCTGTACAATTTAATACTTGTAATGAAAAACTTATATCATTTATTGAGATGTATTAAATGGAACATCAAAAACGTTATCAAATAATACTTAACAAGAAACAATGAGGAAAATCAGAAAAAAAAACATAAAAAACAATTGTTTTTGGCATAATACAAATAACATTTAAGTCAATGTATTCCGGCTTATCACATATGACAATATTACTGGCTCTGTTCTTTCTGATAATGCTAGAAGATGTGAAAAACAGTGTTTTTACTTCCCATAAATATGTTAATTTCAAAAACTGTGTTATGTGAACGTGAAACACCTGTAGGTTTTGTGTAAACTAGAATATGTCCTGCTAAGTTTGTGATGGGAAAGAAAGGTTGAAAGTTATGTTTAATTTTGACCTCCAATGTCACATTTTTGCCCACATTTTTGCCTCATTTTTTAACAATGCCCCATTGATTTATGTTGATGCAAGATCGTCACCATTTAACAATAATAAATTGAGGACGTAAATCCTGAGATCAGGAGCCTGTATACAAGTGTAGACAAATACGGATATAGGAGCCTGTATACAAGTGTAGGCAAATACGGATATAGATCTTGAATTAGGACTAACAATTAAACAATTGGTATTTAACTGTATTATTACATGACAATCACATACATGTTCTGACAGACGTATTTAACTGTATTATTACATGACAATCATATACATGTTCTGACAGACGTATTTAACTGTATTATTACATGACAATCACATACATGTTCTGACAGACATTATATATGTATTTTGGGGGTTCTGGCTCAAAGCTCTCGTTTCACTCGAGTTTGATCCAGAAATCCCCAAAATATATATATAAAAACTCCTACCACAAGGTGCTGAAATAAGCTGAGCCAGAGTTATATTCTGAGATTTTTTAATAAAAGTTGAAATTTACACCTAAATCACCATGAAATGGAAATGGTGATTTACTTGATTTATTAAAACTTTTTTAGAATAGGGTAGTGAAGATTGCAAGTTTAATTTTTTTTAATAGTTATCAAAATTACACCCAAATTACAAAAATAGTCTGTGCGTTTTTTTGTAATATAATTATAAAATGTTTCTTTAATACAAAACAAATTTGTCGATTTGTTATTAAAATTTTACTCAAATCAACGAATAAGCACGAATATAATAAACTATGAATTTTTACTAGAAAATCATATACTTTGATTTTCCCGCATTAAATTTCTATATGGCTTTACTACTTCCCAGTATCTATGTCTTAATCTAACTATATGAGCACCACAACTAACACATATTTGATATTTTGCACTTGTACCTTTTCCACATTTTAGACACGGTAAAACTTTACTTTGCTTTAATCTGAATTTATGTAAACTGCAATAGTTTGAATCTGTTGTTGTTTTATTTTTACAAGGCTCGTGATATCCAAATTTAAGAAATTGGCAAATGTTTTCAATTTTCTTAGTGTTTTCCATTTTCTTTTTCTTGTTATAATAAATATTTTTTTATATTAAGAAAAGAAAATAATATTATATATATTACAAATATGAGTACCAAAGACGTGAAATACATTTTACAATTACACCGGGAAGGAATACTTAATAGTGATCAGCTTAGAAAGGGGCTAGATGCTCTTAAAGAAGTTCCAAAGGAAACTCTAAAAGAGGATTCCCAAACATTAGAAAATTTACGCAAGAGACGACGTGCTAAAAAAACAACGTAACAAAGAAAAGCAGAAATATGTTAAATTACAAGAAAATGTTATAAATGAACAAAAGCAGAAATATGCTAAATTACAGGAAAATGTTATAAATGAACTAAAACAAGTTTTTAAAGACAGAAAATTAAACTGGTTGACAACTCAATATGTGGTTATTTTAAAGCATACGAGATGTCTATTGAGAAATACAAAGACCCTCAAAAAGTATTACGTGATAAGAAATTCATTATCACAAAACAAATCAGCAAAGAGATAGAAGAGATGAATGGATTAAAAATTCAATTGGGTCTCACTGTAAATCTATTTAAAGACGATGGTGCTACCAAAAAATATACCACGGCAGTATTACGCAGTGAACAAAATGCAATCTCAAACCCCGAAAAAATGAATGAGTTTTATGATGAAGCATGTGCTTATAGGCAAGAGGAGCTTGAAATATTTACAAATACAGCATCTGGATTGGAAAATGATCACTGTGTTAAGCTTTACTTAAATATTGCAAAATATGAACCACTAAAAGGTTCTTCATACAATCCTTTACCCAAAGCATTAGCTGAAAAGAAAGTAATAATAAACGTAAAAAACAATGACGATAAATGTTTGTTTCATGCAATAAATTCTGCTATTAATCCTGCTAAAAAGAATTCTGACAGATTATCAAAGTATCCTGATATATCGTTCTTGAAAAAAGATGGCATTGACTTTCCCACTCCAATTTCTCAAATATCCAAAGTAGAAAAACAAAACAATCTTGCTATTAATGTTGATGGATATATCATAACAGGAAAAAATAAAAAGATAACCATTTTCCCATATCACATATCAGAACAACCAAAAGATATTGAGCGAATTAATCTGCTCTTAATATCTGAAGACATTGAGGTTGAAAAAGATGATTCAGAGAATGATCCAAATAATGAAGAAGGAATCATAGATGACAACTATGACCCTGATGATTATCCCGACAAACCAACAAAACATAGCATCCAACGTATTGTCAATACCGTTTATAAAGTTGTATAACTTTGATATATGAGTTAAACTTTCAATTCAAAGTAAAATAAATTTCAAGTACAAAACTATGCTATAGTTCTTAGTGCCTTGCTTTCCACATTGACAATAATGAACTCAGGTTACCTGCACTTTGTACGGCCGAAAACGAAACATAAATAACAAAATATCAATATAGCTGGATTAAAAATCTGAATAGACTACTCTATGACCAAAACAAACATAAAGGTCAAACTTACTTCTGCGATCGTTGCCTTCACGGATTTTCTGGGAAAGGACTACTAACCAAACACAAAGAAGACTGTGATGGTATCAACAAAAATTCTTGCAGAATAGAAATGTCGCAAGTAGGTTAAAATCACATAAAATTTATACATAAGATGCCTGTGCCTTATGCGATATATGCTGATTTTGAGAGTATAATCAAACCGCAATCAATCAAATTTGGAAAGTAATCTGAAATTCAAAATGTACACGAAGCTGGTGGATTTGGGTACCAAGTTGTTAGATATGATGGCAAAGATGAAGAACCTGTTATTTACAGAGGTCAAGATGTTGTTGAAAAGTTTTTAAATCACTTAGAATGTGAGAAGATCAACATTAATAATATATTTGCTCACCCAAAACCATTAATCATGACACAACAAAATGAGGAATATCATGAAAAAGCAACACAATGTTGGATATGAAATAATAAAATAGGAAAAGGTAAAAACTGTAAAGTAAGAGACCACTGTCATTTTACAGGTGAATACAGAGGCGCAGCACACAAAAACTGTAACCTGAAACTGAAAATAAAACCAAATAAAACCAAATAAAACAATCATCCCAGTTGTATTCCATAACCTCAAAGGATATGATAGTCATCTCATCATGCAAAAAATACATAAAAAGTCAGGTAATATTACATGCATCCCAAACAATGCTGAAAAATACATACCATTTAGCATAGGACAACTTAGGTTCTTCGATAGCTTTCAATTGATGGCTTCGCCTCTGGAAAGATTGGTTGATCCAACAGACAAATCTGATTTTAAAATTACTAAAAATCAGTTTGGGGAGCAAACAAATTTACCTTTGCGGAAAGGTGTTTACACCGTATGAATATATGGACAGTGTGAAAGATTTAAGGAAACGCAATTACCACCTATAGAAAAGTTTTACAGTATTCTTACAGATGAAAGTATAAGTCTCAAAGATTACAAACATGCTAAAAAAATATGGAAAGAGTTTAACTGTAAAACTGTTGGAGACTATCATGATCTCTATCTAAAAACTGATGTAACTCTGTTAGCAGATGTGTTTCAAACTTATCTTGGGATGCTATACTTAAACATTCAAAAATAGATTTAGAACTTTTGACAGACACTGACATGCACTTGTTTGTAGAAAAAGGAATGCGAGGTGGCATAAGTATGGTATCAAAAAGATATGCCAAAGCAAACAATCCATATGTAGCTGATTATAAAAAAAAGGTAAAAATATCGGACAGGGAAAGCAGCATTCAAGGACGACAGTCAACCACAAAACACAAAAACAAACACGCAAACAGACAAACGAAAAGACAAAAGTAATAAAAAATGCAAACGACATCACAAACACAAAAGGGTTGACAATAGGGCTACCGCCTTGGAACGGTCAGTGGCAAAGTAGGCCACTGGGGGTTTAAACCGGTTCTAGGGTGCACCAAACCTTACACTTACCCTACTGTCATCCCATTAAAACAGGACAGTGTAAATAAAGAAATCCCCGCCATGATCTAAACTCTAACCAACAAGGCAGCATCAATATGCAATATAAGTAAAACACAAATATGCTCGTGTAAATATAATACAAAAATACAATAGCCTAGAAAGCCACAATGAAGGTACTCAATGACTTGCAGAAGCCAGAGCAGTAAGAGAATACACCATTAAGGGCACGACAAGAAAGAACATGGACAAACATCAAACGCCACCGTCCTAAAGGGCTTTAGGAAGGCGTCATCATAGGGTCCATAGCCTGTCCGGTCATCGTACAATTAAAGAGGAAAGCATAGTGGCGAACTGTAAAAGGGTCCACCACCAAGCATGCAGTACGTTGCAAAATGATAGGGTCATAACCTCTTTTGATAAACTTTTTAACAAGTTTAACAAGATAGTATGAAAGTGATCATGACCAAGAATCTTACGAAGTTTGTAAATCACATCATAACCCTGACAAGGAGAACAACCACTTAATGTATTATGATGAAAATAACCTTTATGGACATTCAATGAGTCAGCCACTTCCATATTCTGGCTTTGTTTGGATAGCCAAAAACAAGAGTGGGGCATTTCCTAAACCAAAACCTGGCAAAGGATAAATACTTGAAGTTGATTTGGTATATCCTAAAGAGCTCCATGAAGCTCACAATGACTATCCACTTGCACCGAAAAGAATAGCAGTGAAAAAAGAATGGTTGTCTAAATACCAGACAGATTTGTTAGAAAATAATAGCATGTTAAATGTAGAACAACTAGTCCCAATCTTATGGACAAAGAAAAATATGTGTTACATTACAAAACCCTGCAACTGTATTTATCTTTAGGCATGAAACTAAAGAAAATACACAGAGTAGTAGAATTTAATGAAAAACCATGGATGGCATCATACATAAACCTAAACACAGAACTTAAGCTAAATCACAAATTGAAAAAGATTTTTATAAACTTATGAACAACTCTGTGTTTGGCAAGACAATGGAAAATTGACGCAAGCGGACTGATATAAAAATAAGTCAGAACTGACGGCTCTGAAAATGAAAAGATAAGAAAAATAATAGCCAAACCCAACTTTAACAGGCGTATAAAGTTTTCAGATGAATTGTCAGCAATACATGTAAACAAAACAAAATTAACATTAAACAAACCAATATATGTTGGGATGTCAGTATTAGATTTATCAAGGCACTTGATGTATGATTGGTACTATAATACCCTAAAGAAAAGGTACGGAGATGACTGTACTTTATTATACACAGACACTGACAACTTGCTGGTAGACATCAAAACAAAAGATGTGTACAAAGACATGGCTGAAATAAAGGATGAGTATGACTTGAGTGATTATTAATGTATATCTCTGGCTGTAGGACATTTAGTATACATTACTGTATATCTCTGGCTTTATGAAGGTTGGTATACAGTAATGTATATCTCTGGCTGTATGAAGGTTGGTATACATTAATGTATATCTCTGGCTGTAGGAAGGTTGGTATACATTAATGTATATCTCTGGCTGTAGGAAGGTTAGTATACATTAGTGTATATCTCTGGCTGTAGGAAGGTTGGTATACATTAATGTATATCTCTGGCTATAGGAAGGTTGGTACACCTTATGTATATCTCTGGATGTAGGAAGGTTAGTATACATTAGTGTATATCTCTGGCTGTAGGAAGGTTAGTATACATTAATGTATATCTCTGGCTGTAGGAAGGTTGGTATACATTAATGTATATCTCTGGCTGTAGGAAGGTTAGTATACATTAATGTATATCTCTGGATGTAGGAAGGTTGGTATACATTAATGTATATCTCTGACTGTAGGAAGGTTAGTATACATTAATGTATATCTCTGGCTGTATGAAGGTCGGTATACATTAATGTATATATCTGGCTGTAGGAAGGTAAGTATACATTAATGTATATCTCTGGCTGTAGGAAGGTTGGTATACATTAATGTATATCTGTGGCTGTAGGAAGGCTGGTATGCATTAACATATATCTCCGGTAGGAATGTTGCTATATATTAATGTACATCTCTGGCTGTAAGAAAGTTGGCATACATTAATGTATATCTCTGGCTGTAGGAAGGTTGGTATACATTAATGTATATCTCTGGCTGTAGGAAGGTTGGTATACATTAATGTATATCTCTGGCTGTAGGAAGGTTAGTATACATTAGTGTATATCTCTGGCTGTAGGATGGTTGGTATACATTAATGTATATCTCTGGCTGTAGGAAGGTTAGTTTACATTAATGTATATCTCTGGCTGTAGGAAGGTTAGTATACATTATTGTATATCTCTGGCTGTAGGAAGGTTAGTATACATTAATGTATATTTTTGGCTGTAGGAAGGTTGGTATACATTAATGTATATCTCTGGCTGTAGGAAGGTTAGTATACATTAGTGTATATCTCTGGCTGTAGAAAAGTTGGTATACATTACTTATATCTCTGGCTGTAGGAAGGTTGGTATACATTAATGTATATCTCTGGCTGTAGGAAGGTTAGTATACATTAATGTATATCTCCGGCTGTAGCAAGGTTGGTATACATTAATGTATATCTCTGGCTGTAGGAAGGTTAGTATACATTAGTGTATATCTCTGGCTGTAGAAAAGTTGGTATACATTACTTATATCTCTGGCTGTAGGAAGGTTGGTATACATTAATGTATATCTCTGGCTGTAGGAAGGTTGGTATACATTAATGTATATCTCTGGCTGTAGCAAGGTTGGTATACATTAATGTATATCTCTGGCTGTAGGAAGGTAAGTATACATTAATGTATATCTCTGGCTTTAGGAAGGTTGGTATGCATTAATGTATATCTATGGCTGTAGGAAGGTTGGTATACATTAATGTATATCTCTGGCTGTAGGAAGGTTAGTATACATTAGTGTATATCTCTGGCTGTAGGAAGGTTGGTATACATTAATGTATATCTCTGGCTATAGGAAGGTTGGTACACCTTATGTATATCTCTGGATGTATGAAGGTTAGTATACATTAGTGTATATCTCTGGCTGTAGGAAGGTTAGTATACATTAATGTATATCTCTGGCTGTAGGAAGGTTGGTATACATTAATGTATATCTCTGGCTGTAGGAAGGTTAGTATACATTAATGTATATCTCTGGATGTAGGAAGGTTGGTATACATTAATGTATATCTCTGACTGTAGGAAGGTTAGTATACATTAATGTATATCTCTGGCTGTATGAAGGTCGGTATACATTAATGTATATATCTGGCTGTAGGAAGGTAAGTATACATTAATGTATATCTCTGGCTGTAGGAAGGTTGGTATACATTAATGTATATCTGTGGCTGTAGGAAGGCTGGTATGCATTAACATATATCTCCGGTAGGAAAGTTGCTATATATTAATGTACATCTCTGGCTGTAAGAAAGTTGGCATACATTAATGTATATCTCTGGCTGTAGGAAGGTTGGTATACATTAATGTATATCTCTGGCTGTAGGAAGGTTGGTATACATTAATGTATATCTCTGGCTGTAGGAAGGTTAGTATACATTAGTGTATAGCTCTGGCTGTAGGATGGTTGGTATACATTAATGTATATCTCTGGCTGTAGGAAGGTTAGTTTACATTAATGTATATCTCTGGCTGTAGGAAGGTTAGTATACATTATTGTATATCTCTGGCTGTAGGAAGGTTAGTATACATTAATGTATATTTTTGGCTGTAGGAAGGTTGGTATACATTAATGTATATCTCTGGCTGTAGGAAGGTTAGTATACATTAGTGTATATCTCTGGCTGTAGAAAAGTTGGTATACATTACTTATATCTCTGGCTGTAGGAAGGTTGGTATACATTAATGTATATCTCTGGCTGTAGGAAGGTTAGTATACATTAATGTATATCTCTGGCTGTAGCAAGGTTGGTATACATTAATGTATATCTCTGGCTGTAGGAAGGTTAGTATACATTAGTGTATATCTCTGGCTGTAGAAAAGTTGGTATACATTACTTATATCTCTGGCTGTAGGAAGGTTGGTATACATTAATGTATATCTCTGGCTGTAGGAAGGTTGGTATACATTAATGTATATCTCTGGCTGTAGCAAGGTTGGTATACATTAATGTATATCTCTGGCTGTAGGAAGGTAAGTATACATTAATGTATATCTCTGGCTTTAGGAAGGTTGGTATGCATTAATGTATATCTATGGCTGTAGGAAGGCTAGTATACATTAACGTATATCTCCGGTAGGAAAGTTGCTATATAGTAATGTACATCTCTGGCTGTAGGAAGGTTGGTATACATTAATGTATATCTCTGGCTGTAGGAAGGCTGGTATACATTAACGTATATCTCCGGTAGGAAAGTTGCTATATATTAATGTACATCTCTGGCTGTAGGAAAGTTAGTATACATTACTTATATCTCTGGCTGTAGGAAGGTTGGTATACATTAATGTATATCTCTGGCTGTAGGAAGGTTGGTATACATCAATGTATATCTCTGGCTTTAGGAAGGTTGGTATACATTACTGTATATCTCTGGCTGTAGGAAGGTTGGTATACATTATTGTATATCTCTGGCTGTAGGAAGGTTGGTATACATTAATGGAGATCTCTGGCTTAGGAAGGTTGGCATACATTAATGTATATTTCTGGCTGTAGGAAGGTTGGTATACATTAATGTATATCTCTGGCTGTAGGAAGGTTGGTATACATTAATGTATATCTCTGGCTGTAGGAAGGTTGGTATACATTAATGTATATCTGTGGCTGTAGGAAGGTTAGTATACATTAATGTATATCTGTGGCGGTAGGAAGGCTGGTATATATTAACATATATCTCTGGTAAGAAAGTTGCTATATATTAATGTACATCTCTGGCTGTAGGAACGTTGGTATACATTAATGTATACCTCTGGCTGTAGGAAGGTTTGTATACATTATTGTATATCTCTGGCTGTAGGAAGGTAGTATACATTAATGTATATCTCTGGCTGTAGGAAGGTTGGTATACATTAATGGATATCTCTGGCTGTAGGAAGGTTGGCATACATTAATGTATATTTCTGGCTGTAGGAAGGTTCGTATACATTAATGTATCTATCTGGCTGTAGGTAGGTTGGTATACATTAATGTATATCTCTGGCTGTAGGAAGGTTGGCATACATTAATGTATCTATCTGTCTGTAGGAAAGTTGGTATACATTAATGTACATCTCTGGCTGTAGGAAGGTTGGTATACATTAATGTATATCTCTGGCTGTAGGAAGGTTGGTATACATTAATGTATATCTCTGACTGTAAGAAGGTTGGTATACATTAACGTATATCTCTGGCTGTAGGAAGGTTGATATACATTGATGTATATCTCTGGCTGTAGGAAGGTTAGTATGCATAAATGTATATCTCTGCCTTGAGGAAAGTTGGTATACATTAATGTATATCTCTGGCTGTAGGAAGGTTAGTATACAATAATGTATATCTCTGGCTGTAGGAAGGTTGGTATACATTAATGTATATCTCTGGCTGTAGGAAGGTTGGTATATATTAATGTATATTTCTGGCTGTAGGAAGGTTGGTATTCATTAATGTATATATTTGGCTCTAGGAAGGTTAGTATACATTAATGTATATCTCTGGCTGCAGGAAGGTTGGTATACATTAATGTATATCTCTGGCTTTAGGAAAGTTGGTATACATTAATGTATATCTCTGGCTGTAGGAAGGTTGGTATACATTAATGTATATCTCTGGCTGTAGAAAGTTTAGTATACATTAATGTATATCTCTGGCTGTATGAAGGTTGGTATACCTTAGGTATATCTCTGGATGTAGGAAGGTTAGTAGACATTAATGTTTATCTCTGGCTATTTGAAGGTTGGTATACCTTAGGTATATCTCTGGCTGTAGGAAGGTTAGTATACATTAATGTATATCTCTGGTTTTAGGAAAGTTGGTATACATTAATGTATATCTCTGGCTGTAGGAAGGTTGGTATACATTAATATATAACTCTGGCTGTAGGAAGGCTGGTATACATTAATGTATATCTCTGGCTGTAGGAAGGTTAGTATACATTAATGTATATCTCTATCTTTAGGAAAGTTGGTATACATTAATGTATATCTCTGGCTGTAGGAAGGTTGGTATACATTAATAATCTCTGGCTGTAGGAAGGTTAGTATACATTAATATATATATCTGGCTGTAGGAAGGTTGGTATACATTAATGTATATCTCTGGCTGTAGGAAGGTTAGTATACATTAATGTATATCTCTGGCTGTATGAAGGTTGGTATACATTTGAAGGAAGACACTCTGTAGCATTAGTATGATAATTCATAATAGAACTGATTGTGTAGAATATCGGTAATATCACACACGTCCCGGATAATGTACGTGAAGATAACGGTAAAAAGTATTCAATGCAAATCTATTTAAAAACCATTTACATATATCAATGTATGTCAAAAACACATTTAATAGCATAATCGTCATGCTCAAACTATGAGGCAGTTACCAACGTGGTGTGTAAAATAACCCGCATACATGTATTTATCTTATCATATGTTTAGATTTTAAATAGTAAAAACCTGTTTCTGTTTTCACACAATAACGGTATAGTATATTTACACGTTATATCTAGTTGGTTGGTTGAATATATTTGAAGCTATATATAACAGTCGACTTTTGTAATGTGTTGAGTTAAATGGACAAGCGCGTATATGAAGTACACTATAAACTGTAGTATAGCTAAATAAGTACGTTTGTAAACGCGTTACTACCGTCTCGCCGCTGGCGCATAGCTAGCTTTTATGGCGATATCGGTAGAGAGCCCGCTTTGCATGCAATCATAAGCGTTTCGAGTTCAAACCCCGCCGAGTTTCCTAATGTTTAAGGTCACATATGACGGGTGCGGGGGGTGGGGGTTGTTGTGGTAGATGCAGACCACCCCATGCTTCCTAGGTAAAACGAGTACTGTATAAATCCGTAAAAAATCGACACTGAGAAGTTTAGGTCCCAATGGGATTCGAACCCGCAGCGATGATAAGCGAAAGGTTTACAACGGAATACCTGAGAGAAATTATTCAACTGTCATGTTGTAGCACTACGAGGTCGTATGCCATGCTTGGAACATTTAATAACAAGGTCCGGACTTCGCGTTGTGATTTCCATAATTTATTGGTACATATAAAACAGTCCGAATAATTACACATTCATAATACGCTATAAACATCCTGTAATATATATATGCAGATCCGTTTAGTATAGTGGTTTTCCAGTACTTCCATTTGTTAATTAATTAAATAGTCCCTATTATTAAATGTCTTAGGTTCACAAAGTATTTAGAAACTTTCAAATGTTCAAATCCTCAAATTAGTATGTAACGATGACTGCCCTACTATACTGGCATCCATAGTATAGTTTAACTTATCCCACACCCCGTCTTAGACTACGGGGATCCATCTTACAAGATCGACTGATTCTCCACTCTTTAACCACCGACCACAGACGCTCTACTCCCGACTCCGCTAAACTTTCTGTGCGCTCAGTATTATGCTAAAAGATTTACCCATACTGCTTTTCGGCAGTTAGTCATGCCTCACATAAGGACATCGACCTGTATAGCTACAGGTTAACGCCACGGTCATTACCTCAGTGTATGCATAAATTACCCACAATACCTTTCAGCGAATGGTCTCCACTAATATGGCAATACCTCTTAATTCCCAGAATTCATAGTTTAGAACAGGTAAACAATAACAGGTGTTAAGTTCAGATGATTAGCCAACAACTATCTGAAAGTACCAGGAATCTCCCATTGCATGATTAGTTATAAGAGGGATTAACAGGGGTGTACTTGAATATAATTGTGTTACATTTGTAACTGTTAGGTTAAGTTCAGTGGCAAGGCTGTAGTGTTACAAGGTAATATGTGATAACGTGTTAACGCAATCATCACATCTCACACTACACATGCGTATACATACTGGAGGTGAAATGATTCAGACGACGTGTGTTTGACATTACAGTTACAGTTAATATACTGATATGATCGTGGTAACTGTTGCTGCAATTGTTTCAGTGATAAATTACATCTAGTTATTACCGAGTATTTGATCATACACTGATACACGTTCATACACGTTCATAACTCATTATATATGACTTTTGGCGTGAGCGATAGCTAGCATATTTCACTACTGCTCATGAACAGTCTCAATCAAACCGAGACTGCAATATTTCGTATGTGTCGTGCTCGGCCGTTTCCAAAGGTCCATTATCATACTCTTTTTTTTGTACCTTACGTATGATAAGGGCTGTACGGTGCTTCGGTATTCTCCGTGCGACAACGGAACAACATCGTCGATTTCCGTTACCTGGTATTTTCAACAGTTACATAAATCGATTCATCAATCCTTATTGCGTACCGAGATGTTTCCCAACCGAGTGATGCTGTGGGTCTTAATTTTCATACGATATAGATGTCATTGCTTTACCAGTCCACACCTTAAATTATATGATATATGGATTATATGATATATGGACCTATAATAATAATCGAAAACTAAAATAAAGTCAACAATTGCAAAAGCCGCAATATAGTCTGTTCATGAGAGGTAATGTATGAAGCAACACCGAAACGCCCCCTAGCTCCGACTTAAGCGGAGCATACTGGTACGGTTTCAGATAATCACGGTGACAAAAGTATATTATTTGATGGTTACTGAGAACAAAGTATACTACTTTACACATGGTACAACATACTGAACTGTTAAATATCTACAGACTATGCACAGTGTATACAGTCTTAGATGTAAATACAATTGAACACCATATATCATTATGTATTCCTAATGTGTGATACTAGTTTTAAAATTATATAAAATACATTGCTGGATTTTACTTTTAAAAGTTTGATTGTCCCGAGATTTTTTAGACTAGCCCCACGACGGACATCCATTGATGAAAGAGAGACTAGCCCGGATCCGGGTGTCGTGCTATCCTATTCTTGGCCTTATTGCCTACTGACCGTTCCAAGTCGGTAACCTGTCTTCACCACCATTTCTGTTGTTTTTTGTCTCTTTCATTGTAGTTTCAAGTCCTTGTTTGCAGTACAGTGCGGACCTACGATGCCATTGCGTTCGGACGCTGTGGTTTCTATAGGACCCTATATATCATTTTGGAACATTGAAGCCAAAACACAAAAGCATATGTCAGGTCATTCACATTGTACTACTGCTGGTAGGACACGCTGCTATCGGCGAGATGTGTGAAGTTCTATATCTGTATGGCTTCTGGTGTCTGAGACTTGAATGTAAACACATGAATGTAATTAACGAAGTTCGAGAAGTAGGTCAAGGCCATTCAGTGACCTACCCTTGGTAGGAATATACTGCTGTCATGGATATGTAAGCGTGTGTGAAGTTTGAACGCTTTATAGTTTCTGGGAAGTGGAGTTGTAAAACGTAAATGAAAACGAAATTGCCAACAATTTATTACAATTTATTACAAAACAACAATTAACAAGAGCGCTACCTAACGGGGCATTATACGCCCGCTTTCTAAAGTTTTTATGCTTAAAGCATTTCCTAGGCGATAGGTCAATGTAACCGTAACCGTTGACCTTTTAATAGAAAAAAACTGATAGAGGATGTTCTTTAACCAAGCGCACTATTTGTATATATTTTCAAGACTGTAGATCAAATATTCGTGAATAACAGCTGGGAAGGAAATTGTCATGATCAGGTCACAGTGACCTTGACATCTGACCTACTAAGCTATAACTTAATAGAGGTTGTTGTTTTAACTTGGGTCCTATTTCTTCAATAATTGTAGGTCTAATAGTTACAAATTTCAGAGAGGATTCAGTCATTATCAGTTCAATGTGACCTTAACGACCTATTGAACCCAAACATAATAGGCTTCCTCCTCTAACCAAGGACAATGCACCTATGAATTTCATATTTCCGGGATTGTCATTTGCAATGTGTATGTCCATATGAAGACATGAGTGACCTTAACCTTTGACCAACTAAGAGTAAAAGTGCTAGGGTCCCTCCTCTCACCAAGGGCAATGTATCTACAAAGTTTCATTAGTGTGGGTATTATATTCTAGATTATCACTTTGAATATGAACTGGTGACCTTGACTTTTGACCTAGTGACCCCAAAAGCACATACGAAGTGGGGGTGTTATGGTTTTGATGTTATCGCGCAGAATGCATATTACAACATGCGCAGAATGCATATTACAACAAAGGTCAAAGCGACCTTGACCATTGACCTGCTAACTCCAATGACATACAATATTTTCTCTTACCAAGAGCAATGTACTCATGAAGTGCTGTGAATGTAGGTATTATGGTTTTGAAATTATCCTACAAAATGCCTATTACCATATAATGTCACGGTGACCTTGACCTTTGACCAAATGACCCAAACTCAATGGGGTTCCTCCTCTCACCAAAGTCAATACATCTATCAATTTTTTAGTGTGGGTGTTATAGTTTCGAAGTTATCGCGAAGAATGCAAATGTCCATATAAGGTCATGGTCACATTGACCTTTGTCCCACTGAACCATAATCAATAGAGTTCCTCCTCTCACCAAAGGCAATGCACCTATGAAGTTTCATGAAGTGTTGGTTTGTTTCATAAGTGTTGGTTTTACGGTTTAGAAGTTATCCGTTGGAATGCCTATTTCCATGTAAGGTCATGGTGACCTTGACCTTTGACCTACTGGCCCAAAAAAACAATAAGGTTCCTTCTTTCACATAGGGCAATGTACCCATGAAGTTTTATGAGGGCAGGTGTTAGGATTTTGAATTTATTGTGCGGAATGCATGATTCCATATAAGGTTTCTGTGACCTTGACATTTGACACACTGGCCCCAAAAACAATAGAGTACCTCCTCTCAACTAAGGCAATGTACCTATGCGGTTTGATGAGCAGGTGTTACGGTTTTGAATTTAATGTGTGGAATGCATATTTCAATATAAGGTCAGTATAATCATGACCGTTGACCTACTAAGCCCAAAAGAAATTGGGTGCCTCTTTCAACAAGGCCGATTAACCTATGAAGTTTTATGAGCGTAGATTTTACGGTTTTGAAGTAACCATGTGGAATTCATAAAAGATCAGTAACCTTTACATTTGACTCCAAAAGCAATAAGGTTCCTGCTTTCAACAATGGTGATTAACCTATAAACCGCGGGTTGACTGGCGGACGGACGAACGGACAGACAGAGAGGCAGACAACCCACTACCATAATACGTCTCGTTTTTTAAACGGGCGTACAAAAAATACAATGTATTACAAAACAACAATTCAAAAGTACAAACAAATAATTATTAAAAATTACCTAAAATCGGAAGAAAAAAACAGAAAACATGAACTGGAAATACATTCATAACACTTTACAGTATAAATGAACTCCAAAAAACACCCCAAGGAGCATTTTGTTTTGTAGTTGCCTATATACAATTGTCGTATGATAATGTCGTATGTTTGTTTGATGACGTCGATGACGTCATATGCTTACCCTGTCTTCTCTGTAAGGCATCGTACAACGAAACTACCGCGTCGATTGTCGTAATTTGGTATTTGTGACGGTTACGGAAATCGGCGATGCCATTCTGGCCCACACCGTGCTAAACTGAAAAGACCGAAATTCATTTGCATAAATATGTATTACACTAGTGTATTAAGATAAATATATCATGGCTTTATAACACTCCGACGTCGCAAGTTATTCGATAAATGTGTCTAAAGAAGTAATTAAACTAACACTCGTTTGGAATATGAAGTTATTTACAATATTATTAATATTAAATACTGTTGTATATCTGTGGTTCGTCACTTGTTAGCATGCATTAGCATACATAACATACTGAATAATCAAACAGGAATTCCAAACCGAGTATGCGTCATTCATTCCAGATGGAAGGTCACGAGACTGGCTGCATAACATACTGAATAACTGTCACAAAATGTCAGGGGTAGAGCGTATTGGTCGTACATAGCTCTTGTAAGTTATCAGTTACAACCTAATCTATTGTTCGTTCGAGTTGAAACAAATCCATGATATATTCATGTAACACGTAATAGCGTGCACATTTTAAGTGGCCGCCAGAGAGGCCGTGTCATAAGTTTAGTTTGGTGCTAATGCATGTAAACGTATAGGTATATCTTCCTTAAACGACCAAATTGTATAAGGGGCCTCTCGTGTAGATTCAATACTGCAGATTTAGCCACGTTTGTCACGGACTGAACGGGGGGAAATAATGGTTTGGGCGTAATGTTTGCTATAAAACCCATTGTCTTTTAGCTCTTGCCGGGATGATCGATAGTTACTTTGTTGGAACAGAGATTGGACGGCAAAATTCACAGGCAACATGTGGTTAGTATTTATTTTATCAAACTTTTATCGTACATTTGTATTCAGAGGGCGGCGCCATCTTGTTTGGCGGTTACGACATCCGGTTAGCATTGGTGTTTCTCAAACATTAACTTTAGACTAGCATATGATTTTGAAGTTACTTTATTAGATGTAATTAATGTAATTGATCATTAAAGGGAGTACATCAGGCTTTTCATGGGGGTCTAGGTGTCCTACTTAAAATTGATAAATATTAATGTGTTCTATTCTACATGGCCAAAACATAATGAATAAGCCTAAAAATTATCCCGTATTTGCAAAGAATTTCATTCTGCACAGTAATACATGCTATTCTAGGTGATGCACCAGGGTAAATTTCAGCATTTTACGTCTGATTCCGTCCTGTCTATATGGTGTTTTCAAAGTTTAGACATTAACAAAATGATTCTAACATCATATTTTGATTAATATAAGTGTTTTATCCTCATCGGGAACAATTTTATAATTTAAGTTGTTTCTAGAAAAATCCTGATGTACCCCCTTTAATTGTAAAACAATGTTAATTTGATAACAGTGGATAATAGGTGCATTAGTTAACGTTGGAGTATAACTCAGTGATTGTAATACACGATTGTTAACATTAGTTAACAATGAGATGAGTGACTAGCATAAATGTTAGACGCGTATCATAGCGTTGTATAATGTGGTCATTAGTTGACATGCGTGCATGCATAACTCAGTGAGTGTAATATATGAGTAATTTGATAATGTTTATATTACATGTATTAGGGGCATTGATTAACAGCGACGTACATGGCGTATACATGGCGTTGTAAAATATGTATACATTGCTACTCATCATTAGTACAGCTTATGTATATTTATTGAATAATGATTTGTTTGGGTAATGATAATTATGCAAGATTGTTATGTTTGTCAACCGACATCTAAAACGTATGTATAATTACAGCCTAAGCCATCCAGGATATAAGCCATCCAGGGTTGGAGATAAGCCATCCAGGTTGAGATATTTCGGAGTGGAGCTAAGCGTCCACGGATAACGTTACGAGCGGTGGAGACGGTCCCCGTACCTGCGCAGCAAGGCCAGGTTTTATTAACGACAATCCCCGGGACACAAGGTGGGCCCGTCATCAGTCCTCACTGGAGGAACATCACCCGCAATCTCAGTGGAGGTTAACCATCATTACATCGCGTCATCAACCCTTACAGAAGGCATTTGATGACGATCATCCATTGAATTCGCGCATCATCATCTTCCTGAGCTCTCGCGCATCACAGTTATCGCGCTAGATCATAGAGCAACATTGTTATAGCTTTAACAACACTTTAGTGACTTATACATTCAGTATTTATAAGAATACTAAGAACGTCTTAAACGTTCATGAGAACATTCTTTTCATAGTTCATTTGTGTATTCGCTTGTTTTTTTTAGATAATTGTATATATATTAAACATATTTTAAAAGTTGCATTAAACTTATGTAAATGCATTCACCGTCATTGATTCTTTCCTGAGTTAGCCCAACCACTAAGGTCATCCTGTGACAACTGGTGTCAGAAGTGGGATTTTGATCGACTACGGAGGGAAAGAATCAATAAGTGATCTTTATTATGATGTACTAAATCTGTACTTATTATTTTAGAATTGTGTACCACCCTCTGATCCATCAAGGCGACTGTCGACGATCACGGCCACAGCTTGGAAGACAAGGCAAGACACGACAAGGGTAGGGTGAGTCCAAACTGTTGTTTTGTCTGTTCTTTCCTTGGAGCGAGGTCGCAGTGATCTACACGAGTGGGTCTGAGGCACTTTTTGCTCAATAATTTGGGTGTTTGTTTTTACCTCCCTTGATATACCAATAGTATCCAATTAGGTTGGCGAATAAGACGTTCTACTCATGTTGTGACACTCGAGTATACTTGTATTGATGGGAGAAGTAAATATACATGTACATGTTATACACATTTCGATGATTGTTTAAGGTTTATGTCCAATATCAAATATAGCTATTTTATGTAGTGTATATGTTTTGTGGAAGCTAGATACTATCTATACATAACCGTTAGTAGTTAGCGCTAGTACAAATGTGTATGTAATTTGTCCTATGATGATGCCCAGGTATTTACTGAGGACACAGTGACTTACCATTAGTAGTTAGCCGAGTAGGATTATTAGTGACGTGTGTATTGTAATTATTGTTGTTAGTATTCCACAATGTATATAACCATGACGTCCATAAAGGATTTTACGGATATGGGTAAGGAGTTAGGGTACGCCGGAGAGGAGCTTAGAACCTTTGTTAAAGACGAACAGGCTAGGGAAAGGGAATTTAGACTTAAGGAAAGATAATTAGCAAAGCAGGAAAGAGATGAAGAAAGTAGATTAGCTAAAGAGAAGCTAGAATTAGAAGGTAGGTTAGCTAAAGAGAAGTTAGATGCTGATAAAGAGAAGTTAGAATTCGAAAGTAGATTAGCTAAAGAGAAGCGAGATGAAGAAAATAGACTAGCCACAGAGAAGCTAGAATTAGAAGGTAGGTTAGCTAAAGAGAAGCGAGATGATGAAAGTAGAATAGTACTGGAGAAGCAAGAGTTAGAACATGAGAGGTTCGAAACAGATGGTAGACTAGCTAGGACTAAGACAATGATGGAGAGGGAGAAATCAGAGTTTGAGCATAAGTTAGCTTTAGAGTTGGAAGCAGCTAAAACACATAGTAAGGACAGTAAAACTGAAGGGAAAGATAGTTATTCTGGGAAGTTAAAAGGTCCGAAGTTACCATACTTTGATGCTGACAAAGATAACATGGACAGTTACTTGTTACGGTTTGAACGTTATGCTGAGTTACAGGAATGGACCAAAGATAAGTTGGCAGTTCATTTAAGTGCGTTACTGAGAGGCAATGCCTTAGATGTATTTTCTAGATTACCTAGTGTAGATGCTCTTGACTATGACAAGTTAAAGGATGCTCTTTTAAAGAGATTGTCATAGTATGCTCTTTTAAAGAGATTTGAGTTAACTGAAGAAGGTTTTAGAAAGCGGTTTAGAGCTTGCTTGCCTGAGAAAGGCGAGTCATTTACTCAGTTCATTAGTAGATCTAGAAATTACTTAGATAGATGGTTAGAGTTAGGGAAGGTAGCGCAGACTTATCAGGGCCTCATAGATTTCTTGTTGCGGGACCAGCTATTCAAACTTTATAGTAGAGATCTGTTCTTTTTTCTGAAAGAAAGAAAACAAACTAGTGTAGATGAAATGACAACACAAGCAGATCAGTTTGCCGAGGCTAGAGGTGGAGCTCATAATGTAGTGTCGAAAGACAGAACTTTTAGAGATAGGCAAGGGGACGATCATAGTAATAAACAGAAAGGCCAGAGTGGAAACTATAGAGGGGGAGGTAGTTCGATGGGTGCTAGAGGAGGTAGCAATAGTGGTAACATAGGTAGATCTTTTATTCGTTGTCGTCACTGTAATGGGAATCATGCTTCACATGAGTGTAGGAAAGCGGTGAAAGTGTCCGCTGTCGTAGACAATTTTAGTGACAATAGTAGAGTGGACAACAATGGAGGGAGTCAGAACCAAGGTTTTAACAACCCATGGAATTTCGGTAGAGGTAGAGGTGCTCAAAACCGAGGTAGAGGCAGAGGTAGTAATAGTCCGGTTATTAAAACCGAGAGTAGTAGCTGTTGCGTTAGATCGGATAGTGTAATGGCGAAGATCGGAACATGTCTCTTTCCGTATGCAAATCTTCCAACGGTAGATGGTGGAGTGAATGGCACGGACGTAACTGTAATGAGGGATACAGGTTGTACAGGTGTGGTAGTTAGGCGTAGTTTAGTTACGGATGACCAGTTGGTAGGTAAACAGTCACCGTGTATGTTGTTAAATAAGTCGGTAGAGCACGTGCCAATAGCGAGAATAGATGTAGATACACCTTTCTTCAAAGGGACTACAGAGGCACTATGTATGGATGACCCTATGTATGATTTAACGATAGGGAACATAGAAGGTTCAGCACTTCCGGTAATGTCCGATTTTAGAAGTAGCATAAGTAATGCAGTAGAGACTAGAGCGCAAGTTCAGAAGCAAGTTCAGGCTTATAGAAAATTAAACGTTCCTGCAGCCGTTGGTGACATATCCAAAGCGGAGTTTATAGAAGCACAAACTCAAGACGAGTCATTAGGTCCTTGTAAAGTGAAGGCCAAGGATGGTGTAGTGAAGAAGTGTATGGGGTCCGGTAGTTGTAAGTTTGTACATAAGAATAGGTTATTGTACCGAGAATTTGAAGATAGTGGTAGTAGACAGTTTCACCAATTAGTGGTACCTACCCAGTATAGAATGACAGTGCTTAAGGTAGCTCATGAGTCGATTATGGGAGGTCATTTAGGCGTAAAGAAAACGTCAGATAGAGTATTGGCAGAATTTTATTGGCCAGGCGTTAGTGGAGATGTAACTAGGTATTGTAGGTCCTGCGATGTATGCCAAAGGACAGTACCAAAAGGTCGAGTGACCAAAGTACATTTAGGTCAGATGCCACTGATAGATACACCATTTAAGCGGGTAGCCGTAGACATAATTGGACCAATTTTTCCAGTGTCGGATAGGAAAAATAGGTACATGTTAACCATGGTAGACTATGCAACTAGGTATCCGGAGGCATTGCCCTCAATTGAAACTGAGAGAGTAGCTGAGGCATTAGTTGATATGTTCAGTAGGCTAGGTGTACCAGAGGAAATGCTGACTGATTGTGGGTCACAGTTTACGTCAGAACTTATGGCTGAAGTAAGCAGGTTATTGTCTTTGCGTCAAATCATGACAACACCATATCACCCTATGTGTAACGGGTTAGTCGAACGATTTAACGGGACGTTAAAGCAAATGTTACGGCGTATGTGTACCGAGAGACCCAAAGATTGGGACAAGTATCTCAATGCTTTATTGTTTGCATCTAGAGAGGTTCCACAAGAGAGTTTAGGATTTTCCCCGTTTGAGTTATTGTACGGTAGATCAGTTAGAGGTCCTATGAGGATTCTTAGAGAGATGTGGGCAGGTGAATTAGATAGTGATGAGGTTAAGACTACATATCAGTATGTTTTAGATCTGAAGGAGAAACTAGAGGAGACTTGTAAGATAGCTCAAAGTCAGTTAGTTAAGGTAAGTACCAAGTACAAACGGTACTATGACCAGAAAGCTAGAGCTAGGAAGTTTAAGATAGATGACCAGGTGTTACTGTTACTCCCGACCGACAATAACAAGTTGTTATTACAATGGAAAGATCCGTTTTACGTTAGAGTGATAGTGAACACTATGGATTACCGTATCGAGATAAACGGAAAGTTAAAGACCTTTCATGCGAATATGCTGAACGAGTATATCAGTAGAACCGATAATGTGCAACAAGGGTTGTTAACCGTAGTTAATGTTGCAGTTATTGAGGATAGTGAGGAAGACAGTAGTGAGGACACTAGTCCCATGTATTTTCCCACTAGTGTAGGTAAGGAGACAGCAGCCGATGTAGACATATCGGGCATGCTTAGTGTAGCAGAGAAACGAGAGGTAAGTCGTTTAGACTCTGAGTGTAGTACTGTTCGGTCCGATAAGTCGAGACCAACAGATGTAGTGCAGTGTAGCTTTAATCACACTTTAGCAAAGCCGATTAGGGAAACGAGAGACCCTACTCCATTTCGCAAACAGTATACTGGTAATGCGATGGATGCAATGTGTAAAGTTGGAGTTCTTGTAGTGACAGGAAGTAGTGTTATTAGTAACCGTCAAGTCGGAGTAATAGACCGCGGAAAGCACAATATTGGGGCAGACTATTTAAGTCGCCGCACATAATGACCGGTTTAATACAATAGTGTATTGCAGTGTATTGTACAATAGTAGTATATGTTACGACGAGTAGTGTACAATTGTAGAATAGTGTTGAAATTGTAATTACATATTATAGTTAGGTTATAACTGCAGTGGATGTTTTCCGGAAGACGGTCGTTGTACTGGCTGAAGGTTGCATCCATCGGTAGTAATATTTAACATACTCAATCGATTGAGCGATCAGCTTGTATGTTTTGTCGCTCATTTGCTCAGAAGAATTAATAGTTTCTTAACGTGTAAATATTAATTATCATTTTGTTGAATTTTAAAAAGTGTAGCACTTTCTTTAAGTGGGGAGATGTTGTCACAAAATGTCACGGGTAGAGCGTACTGGTCGTATATAGCTCTTGTAAGTTATCGGTTACACCCAAATCTATTGTTCGAGTTGAAACAATTTCACCATATTCATGATCTATTCATGTAACACGTAAAGCACATTTTAAGTGGCCGCCAGAGAGGCCGTGTCATAAGTTTAGTTTTGTGCTAATGCATGTAAACGTATAGGTATATTTTCCTTAAACGGCAAAATTGTATAAGGGGCCTCTCGTGTAGATTCAATACTGCAGATTTAGCCACGTTTGTCACGGACGGAAAGGGGAAAATAATGGTTTGGGCGTAATGTTTGCTATAAAACCAATTGTCTTCTAGCTCTTGCCGGGATGATCGATAGTTACTTTGTTGGAACAGAGATTGGACGGCAAAATTCACAGGCAAAATGTGGTTAGTATTTATTTTATCAAACTTTTATCGTACATTTGTATTCAGTGGGCGGCGCCATCTTGTTTGACGGTTACGACATCCGGTTAGCATTGATGTTTCTCAAACATTAACTTTAGACTAGCATATGATTTTGAAGTTACTTTATTAGATGTAATTATTGTAATTGATCATTAATTGTAAACAATGTTAATTTGGTAACAGTGGATAATAGGTGCATTAGTTAACATTGGCGTATAACTCAGTGATTGTAATACACGAGTTAACATTAGTTAACAATGAGATGAGTGACTAGGATAAATGTTCGACGCGTATGCATAGCGTTGTATAATGTGGTCATTAGTTGACATGCGTGCATGCATAACTCAGTGAGTGTAATATATGAGTAATTTGATAATGTTTATATTACATGTATTAGGGGCATTGATTAACAGCGACGTACGTGGCGTATACATGCCGTTGTAGAATATGTATACATTGCTACTCATCATTAGTACAGCTTACATATATTGATTGAATAATGATTTGTTTGGGTAATGATAATTATGAAAGATTGTTATGTTTGTCAACCGACATCTAAAACGTATGTATATATACAGCCTAAGCCATCCAGGACATAAGCCATCCAGGGTTGGGGATAAGCCATCCAGGTTGGGATATTTCGGAGTGGAGCTAAGCGTCCACGGATAACGTTACGAGCGGTGGAGACGGTCCCCGTACCTGCGCAGCATGCCCAGGTTTTATTAACTACAACCCCCGGGACACAAGGTGGGCCCGTCATCAGTCCTCACTGGAGGAACAGTGCAATCTCAGTGGAGGTTAACCATCATTACATCGCGTCATCAACCCTTACAGAAGGCATTTGATGACGATCATCCATTGAATTCGCGCATCATCATCTTCATGAGCTCTCGCGCATCACAGTTATCGCGCTAGATCATAGAGCAACATTGTTATAGCTTTAACAACACTTAAGTGTCTTATACATTCAGTATTTATAACAATACTAAGAACGTCTTAAACGGTCATGAGAACATTCTTTTCATAGTTCATTTGTGTATTCGCTTGTTTTTTTTAGATAATTGTATAAATATTAAACATATTTTAAAAGTTGCATTAAGCGTATGTAAATGCATTCACCGTCATTGATCCTTTCCTGAGTAAGCCCAACCACTAAGGTCATCCTGTGACAATAATCAAACAGGTATTCCACACCCAGAACGTGTCATTCGTTCCAGATGGAAGGTCACGAGAGAGCTGGATAACATACTGAATAATCAAACAGGTAATCCACACCGAGTACGTGTCATTCTTTCCTGATGGAAGCTCAAGAGACTGGCTGCATAACATACGTCAAGCATGTTACCTTTTAAATTATCGGCATATAAACTGCCACATCAGTATTAATTCTCTCCAAGTATGATATATAAATCCGGATTTAAACTAAAGACATAGTATGTTTCCAACACTGTGTATATCAGTCATCTGAACCAGCCGGGATTTCATTTTGAGTATATTACAGTTTCCGACAAATCTCACGTACCAACCTAGTCCAATGAGTGACTATACTAACATTTGTATCGGGTGCATATGAAAATAGTATGGCTGGTTCCCACACAGGGTATGTTACATGTATCGGGATGACAGTTCAATCAAATAGTTTGTCATGTATGTATGAACAGTGGACAGTGTACGTCTACTCCACGGGAGTTATATTTGTTGTTGTAAAGGTTACTTCATCTCATAGAATATTGCGGGTATATGAAATCAGTTAACTGAACAAATACTTTGATCCACAGACTACTCTTACATGTTACCTCTCCTTCATTAGTCTTCACGGATATTTTAAAGATCAGTATGTTAACTACTTTGCCATACACACATGTCTTTAATATATATATAGTACTTATGGTCCATATGATACACTTGACCTAAGTGGTTGTTCATATGCACGGATGCACACAAGTCTTTAAAGATGCCGCGAATGACTAAATTCTGAATAAATTCTGCAATGCGCTAGCTTCAAGTATCTGGTGTCTCGTATGTATGCATACGCATGTGTTTGTAAAGCTTGCTAGACATGGTAAATCGTTTACTGCACACGTTACACTTATATGACATAAGCGCAGATGACTTTTAAGCTAATAATCCTTTACTGCATAAGCTGCACTTATATGGTGTCTCATCTGTATGTATGCGCATATGAATGTTACGACGGCCACACATGGTATATCCTTTACTGCACACACTACACTTATATGGTTTCTCACATGTATGATATGCGCATATGAATGTTTAGATGGCCTGACACAGTAAATTCTTTACTGCAAATGCTACACTTAGGTTTCTCACCTGTATGTATGTGCATGTGACCGTTAAGATCGCCTGATTGGCTGAATCCTTTACTGCACACGCAACAGTTATATGGTTTCTCCCCTGTACGGTATGCGCATATGAATGTTTAGATGGCCTGACACAGTAAATCCTTTAGTGAAAAATGCTGCACTTAGGTTTCTCACCTGTATGAATGTGCATATGACTGTTAAGATCGCCTGTCTGGGTGAATCCTTTACTGCACACGCTACAGTTATACGTTTTTTTACCTGTATGTATAAGCATGTGACTGTTAAGATTGCCTGACTCGGAAAATCCTTTACTGCACACGCTACACGTATATGGTTTCTCACCTGTATGTATGCGCATATGCCTGTTAAGACCGCCTGACGTGGTAAATCCTTTACTGCACACGCTACAGTTATACGGTTTTTCACCTGTATGTATAAGCATGTGACTGTTAAGATTACCTAACTGGGTAAATCCTTTACTACAAACGCTACACGTATATGGTGTCTCGCCTGTATGTATTCGCATATGTTTTTTAAGATCGTCTGACTGTGTAAATCCTTTACTGCACACGCTACACTTATATGGTGTCTCGTTAGTATGTATGTGCATATGCCTGTTAAAATTGCAAAACACGGTAAATCCTTTACTGCACTCGCTACACGTATATGGTTTCTCCCCAGTATGTATGCGCATATGCCTGTTAAGATCGGCTGACGTGGTAAATCCTTTACTGCACACACTACAGTTATACGGTTTTTCACCTGTATGTATAAGCATATGACTGTTAAGACTGCCTGACTGAGTGAATCCTTTACTGCACACGCTACACTTATACGGTTTTTCACCTGTATGTATAAGAATGTGCCTGTTAAGACTGCCTGACGTGGTAAATCCGTTACTACACACGCTACACTTATACGGGTTTTCACCTGTATGTATAAGCATATGACTGTTAAGACTGCCTGACCTGGTAAATCCTTTACTGCACATCGTGCACTGGAACGTCAACTGCCCTGTATCCAAGTTTATTGAAAGACGACTTTGTCTATTGTTTTGTTGTCGTAATGCGGTTTCTGAAACAAAATAATATGCATACTCAAATAATATTATGTTGAACGCGTATGACATAATTAATATCGTCTGCGTGTAACAAGCACATCGATGGAACCGATGGATACTTTGTTTGAAGTTACATGAAGTTCTATCAGTTGACATAAAGTATACAGTTAAAACTGTACAGAATAAAAAATGTATGTAGATCTTTTCATATGGAGTTCAAAAGCAATAACATACAGCTGCGTATCCATTAAAACAAGATATCGGGACCTCCCGGACGGACGTACAGACAGACGTACAGACAGACGGAGACAGACAGACAGACATATTGCTCAATTCCCTCTATCATTGTTTGAAGTTTCAATGCAATCCCATTAGTAGTATTCTAGTTATGCTCCATATATCACTGTGTGAAGTGTGAAATTTTATTGCGATCCCAGTCATTTTCTTTTTGTAGTTATGCCCCGAACACAAATTGTAATTATGAGAATATAATTACAAAAGGTTTATAGTTTTCTGCACTTCCACTCATTGCCCTCCATCATTGTGTGAAGTTCAGGCCTGCCAAAACTTGTTAACACAAAATCCTGAGATTTTTAAAATTTAAGATTGAAAGCAAACATTTTTAAATAGACATTTGGAGCGCGCAACTTGATTTTCGCACTTATTTTTTTAATTCGCAGACTTTATTTTCATTTTTTTTTAAAGCACAAATTTAAATAATAGAAACTAATAGATTAGCATACTTCAACAAAAATAGTTTTAAGGGAGAACTGACCTATTCAAAAATTTAAGGGTACGTATATGAACTATATAATTATATTTGTAAATTTGAAGATATTTGCGATTTGAATCTGAATTTTGTTTTGCCGTTATTTAAACATGTTTTTAATCATAACGTCTCAAATATGGCTATGTTTGACGTTTTTCATAAAAGTCCCATTGTACTCAATTTTCAACGTTTTTGACATTTTTAGAGTGTGAGGCTAGTCACATGTAATTACTTTTTATATCAAACTATTCGTCTTGATGAGACCTTTCAATTGATATATATTTCATTTAAATTAAGGCGTAAAATAAACATTATATAATTTTCCATTTCTTTCACCGATTTTTTACCGTGAAATTTTAAGAAAAAACAAAGTTAAAGCCTTTTATCTTTTAAACGGCTTTATAAAAAATGCACAATTTCAAGATTTTAGGGAATTTAATTTTCTATCGGAATATAAAATAAAATTTGCTGGTCATCGGAATATTTTTTTCTGTATTATTGTTATATTAACCATAATACCCTTCGAAAAAGACGTCACGTCATAAAAATAACGTCGACGGTATTTGTATTAAAGGGACACACAGCAATCTTGATTTTTTAAAAACTCACGGCGTCCCGTTAGTTTTTCTCTTAACTTGAATTTGTTCAATCATTAATAGTAATTGTTAGAATAGTTCAAAGCAGATTGTTTTTACATATTTTTGACTTTTGATAATATTGCACCAATAATATATTTAAAAAATGTGTAGAATAATGAAGGAAATAGAATTTTTAAATTTTTACTTAATTATATGCAAGCAATTTTAAAGTCAAAATGATGCAGGATTAATAAATTCCTTTACTAATTTGAATGCCTGATATAAAACTCAAGATTGCCATGTGTCCCTTTAAAGGTACAATAACATTGTACATGTTGGAGATGTATTAACAATTATTTTGTGATAATCAACTCTTCGTATATTATTTATAGTTACCGTCTAGATGGACATGTTACTCAACATAAATTGCTGAAGGTTTTTAGCAATTCGTCAATTTCATTGACTGAAATTTAACTTATATTAAATATATGTGATTAAATATATGTACGTGAAAAGGTACACATATGCCTGTTAAATGCAAATACAGTCTTCATAACTATAAAACCAATTATAGTCATCGTAGCTGTTATAGTGATACACCACCTAAGAATTTGCTAGTTCCTCACACTTGCTATTTCAATTAGCTTGACAAATTAAAGAAGCCACAGATATGCACATGTCGTTATGTCACAGAAGGAACTAATGATATCCTTAGGTGTTAATCTTTTATTCAGGCAGTGCTTACACGGACTACCCCCATTAATTCGACACTTGTAAGTGCTCTCTGACTAGGGAGCGTAACAGGACAAATTCGGGAAATAGCTGATAAACTGTGAAAATATAGCTGTTATATCATGAACATTTTGTTTTGATGGAAAATCCGGAGATTGTACTTAAATTCGGAGATACGGAAAGCGACTGAAAAATCCGAAGATTGGCAAGCCTGGAACTAGTTCCTGGGTTATGCTCCGGACAAGAATTATAAGTATTACTTACAAAGGGCATGACTCTTTTGAATGAAGATAGAGCTATGAGTCTCAGGTATCATTAAGTGAAGTTTCACTGCAGTACCAGAAGTCGTTTAAGCCGCTCCGGACAAGAATTGTACGTATAACATTACACAGGGTATTAACTCTAATATGATAGAGTTATGCTGGTTATGAATAGCACTTCCGTTGTTTGAAGTTTTATTGCAGTCCAATAAGTAATTCTAAAGTTAGGCTCCGGACAAGATCTCTGGACGGACGGACAAAGCGGCAACCATCTTACCTGTTGATATGTGGGGGCTAAGATTTCCTCCAAACACGCATAGCAGTCAATGCGATAGTAAGAGTAGAACGAGCTCCCGGATGCATATACATGTATATCCGCCCCTCCCCCAGTGGCGGCTCTGGAATCCAATCCAACATTATGTTTATAGTAACAGTGACCATGTCCCGAGCAGGTAATCTAAAGTGTTCTGACGATATCACAACACAGTTGAACACACATTTGTCACTTAAGTAAATAGCTTTAAAGACAATGAGTGGAAACCATCTTCCAATTTATAGAAACAGTTATGTTAGACCTTAAACGAAAATTAACTTAATGAACTAAAACCATGGTTCTATGTTAAGTATTTGAGCTTGATCAAAGCAACCTTGGAGACAATGGTATCAAAGTATCTTGGAATCCACCTTTAATCCAAGATGTTTTTACCTGAAGATTAGTTTCTTTTTCATATAATAGGGACACTATTAACCTTGACCAGAGTAACCTGTAACGCAATATCAAGCCTCATATCCATATGTTTAGGAATATCTCTGACATGTCCTCTTCTTTCATTTCTATCACTATTATGACAAAAAAACGCATCTATCTATAGTAACGCTAAAACTGACATTGACCAAATGAAATGATAATCGATAAAAAACCTCGTTATACAATGGGAAATTTAGCCATGACATATATAATTTTACCGGATTTACTGTTTGGAAACCTTTTAAAATTATATTTAAGATGTTATAGTAAGAACAGAAGTTACAAATTGTCGTACTGTCTCAATTTTCCAGAATTAACAAGAAACAGGTTGTTTGTTTGTTTGTATGGTGTTTTACGTCATTTTCAACACATGTAAATACATACTGAAAAGTGGATCCCTTGGAAGCAAGAAACACAAACAAGAGATAAAAGTAGCAGACACGTTTTTATTGAGTCTGTTCAAGATTATATATGATGGCCGATTTTTGTTCGTGGTGGAGGCAGACCACCTACTTTTCCTGGGTAGAACCAGTACTGTACACCTCCCGCCTTCCGTAAGAATCGATACTTCCTCACTTACAAGTCGAGCTCCCAGTGAGATTCGAACCCGCAGCAGTGCGAGGCGTAGGTTTACAACGTAACGTCGTTAACCATTCGGCCACGGAGACGCATTTAAACAGATGTGTAAGGTTAGCCTCTACTCTACTCTACTGACATATACTCAGTACGTTTAAAAACGTAACAGGTTTGATTTTCGATTATTTTCAGTCCGCGTTATTTTGTTTTGCAAATCTAGATTGTATTTTAAGTTAGTACACATGTCTATTTGTCCCAACGGTTAACGTGGCGACAAATAGTTGCGAAAGATTCTATCTGCTTCTTTCAGTTAAAACACATTTTGCAAGAGGAATATTTACATCTCTAAAAATTCAAATGTACCGAGTGTACTACGAAATAACAATGCATTACTTGTAAAACACCACGTTCTATCGATAGAAGTGTGAAGAGAAATATAATAAATACTGAAAAGGACATCCTTTGGAAGCAACAAACGCGAACACGAGATAAAAGTAGCAGACTCGGTTTTATTGAGTCTGTTCATGAGAGGTATAAACTACATATTCACAGAAATAGCGTTTCAAATACAGACACTCGACTATGTCTTGTCTTTATTTTGAATTCGTGCTTTCACCAGCTCATGGCGAATTTGGGTATTTACGTAATCCCATGAATGCAGGACACCACATCCCAGGACTGGAACACACGACGTTCTGATTAAGTCAGACGTACCATCACTGAGCTGTGTAGCTTCTTGTTTAGTACTATCCATCACAATGTAAAATAACTGGTCATCGGAATATTTTTTTCTGTATTATTGTTATATTAACCATAATACCCTTCGAAAAAGACGTCACGTCATAAAAATAACGTCGACGGTATTTGTATTAAAGGGACACACAGCAATCTTGATTTTTTAAAAACTCACGGCGTCCCGTTAGTTTTTCTCTTAACTTGAATTACAAGATGTATTATAATTATAGTTCATCATGTCGCACATGTGAATTAACATTGTGTCGTTTAAAACTATACCGTATCAAATTTGAACTCGGATTCATTAGCAAGACAACTTCCTTTTGTTGTGTAATGCCTACTTAGTGTTAGCAATCTTACAGAGTATCGGAAAATATCGGTAGTATAGTGGTTATCACCCCCCCCCCCCCCCCCTCCTCAAAAAGTATATTGTTTCCCCTTTTGTGAGAAAAAACCCTCTCAATTTTTTTTATTTTGTTTCTTAGTTGACCATCCATTATATGTCCATCAAACATGCATGTTCTTGATGTGAATTTAATATTAAATGAAAGATTGAGACTTAATACATATAAAACATACTATCTTTCTTCTTTATTTTAACATTGTCAAACTTCCCCCTTTTTCCAATTCATGTCTAATTTTTCCCCCTCTAAAGGGCCCCGGCCTCTTTCCCCCAGAAGTAAAAAAAGACACTGCCCACTGACCTGTTCATTACCAACATGCGTGGGTAATGAAGCACTTGCGCGTAAGGACAATGTTACTCAAAGATGTTTACACTCTGATCTTGCGTCCACTTTAAAATCAACTATATACAATCAATAAGGCTTTTGGAAATAAGGTAGTAATCTAGAACACTAATGTAACCCATTTGACTTAAATACGTATACTCTCCATTCCCTCTGTCTTTACCAAACCGTCCGTTTACACTATACAAACAATAGGTTTTACAAAATTCAAAGTAACTCTTTTCCAAAAGAAATATAAAAAGATCGGACAGGGAAACTAGCATTCAAGGAGGACAGTAAACCACAAAACACAGAAACAAACACGCAAACAGACAAACAAGAAGGCAAAAGCAATAATAAATGCAAACGACATCATAAACACAAAAAGGGTTAACAATAGGCCTACCGCCTTGGAACGGTCAGTGGCAAAGTAGGCCACTGGGGGTTTAAACCGGTTATAGGGTGCACCAAACCTCACACTTACCCTACTGTTATCCCATTAAAACAGGACAGTTTAAATAAAGAAATCCCCGCCATGATCTAATCTCTAACCAACAAGGCATCATCAATAGGCAATATAGGTAAAACACAAATATGCTCGTGTAAATATAATACAAAAACAAGAGCTGTCGGAGAACAGCGCAGCTCGACTATTCGATTTTTCAGAGAATAATAAATTTATAGCTAGTATATACCATCAGAAAACAAGGCTACAACAATGTGGGGCGGGATTGGGAGCACAACATAACTATAACTATGTGTAAGAATTGACCAAAACTAAACAGAAATATGTAAAAAAAAAAAAAAAAAAAAATCGAGTTTTGAGTTGGGTACGGGGTGGGGGTGGGAGACAGGCGGGGGTGGATGGTGGGGGGAGTGGGGTTGGTAAGGGCAACATATATGTGTAAGAAGCTATGTAATAAATAACCAAAACAACACAAAAATAAGAACAAAAAAATATGAAGAAAAATCGAGTTTGAGTGGGGATGGGGTAGAGGCGTGGGGTGTCGAGGGCAACATGTGTAAGAATTGACTAAAACAACGAAGAAATATTTAAAAAAAAAAAAAAACATTTCAAGTGTGTGTGTGGGGGGGGGGGGGGGGGGGGGGTGGGGGGGGGGGGGGCAAGATATATGTGTAACAATTGACAAAAGCAACACAGAAATATGTAAAAAATATATATATATAGTTTCAAGTGGGGGTGGGGTTGGGGAGCCGGGGGGGGGGGGGAGAGGCGGGAGCGAGTTGGGGCCGGAGGGGGGGGGGGCAACATATGTGTAAGAATTGATTAATACAACAAAGAAATATGTAAAAAAACAACAAAAGTTTCAAGTGTGGGGGTGGGGAGGGGGTGAGAGGCGGGGAAGGGGGATGGGGCAACAGATATGTGTAAGAATTGACTAAAACAACGAAGAAATATGTAAAAAAAAACAAAAAACATTTCAAGTGTGTGTGTGGGGGGGGGGGGGGGGGGCAAGATATATGTGTAACAATTGACAAAAGCAACACAGAAATATGTAAAAAATATATATATATAGTTTCAAGTGGGGGTGGGGTTGGGGAGCCGGGGGGGGGGGGGGGGAGAGGCGGGAGCGAGTTGGGGCCGGGGGGGGGGGGGGCAACATATGTGTAAGAATTGATTAATACAACAAAGAAATATGTAAAAAAACAACAAAAGTTTCAAGTGTGGGGGTGGGGAGGGGGTGAGAGGCGGGGAAGGGGATGGGGCAACAAATATGTGTAAGAATTGACAAAAGCAACACAGAAATATGTAAAAAAAAAAAAAAAAGTTTCAAGTGGGGGGTGGGGTGGGGTGGGGTGGGGTGGGGTGGGGCGATGAGCTGGGAAGAGAGGCGGGAGTGGGTTGTGGGGGGGATGGGGCAACAATCTGGGGCGGGGTGGGTGTGATGGCGTGAGAGGCGGGACTGGGTTTCAGGCGGGGGTGTGGGGGGCAACATATGTGTGTAAGAATTGACTAATACAACAAAGAAACATGTAAAAAAAAAATCAAGTGTGGGGCGGGGGGGCGGGGGGGGGGCGGGGGGGCGGGGGGGTTTGATGGGGTGAGAGGTGGGGTGGGGGAGGAGGGTTGCAACATATATGTGTAAGAATTGACAAAAGTAACACAGAAATATGTAAAAAAAAAAATATAATAGTTTCAAGTGGGGGTGGGGTGGGGTGGAGTGGGGTGGAGCGAGGGTGAGAGGCGGAAGTGGGTTGGGGGTAGGGGGTGATGGGGTGGGAGGCGGGGGGTGGTGGTGGGGGCGGGGAGGGTTTGCAACATATATAAGAATTGAACACAAAAATATGTAAAAAAAAAAAGTGTGGAGGGGAGTGGGGGTGGGGGTAGTTGGGGTGGGGGGTGGGGAGGAGGGAGCTCATACCCCAATATGGGTGAAGTAATAAGATGCATAATGCTATAACAAATCCCAAACCAAATTATAGATATATACCTGCTTACATGCAAACCTAGATATGCCTTTATTGCACATTTTATGGGCCATCACATTTTTGGTTCCATGGGAGCCCAGCATTTGCAGACAAAATTACTTATCCAGCCCTTTACAACATACTATAAGGAAACCAATTCCAAAATTTAGTTCAGCTAGGAAAAGAAATGTAAGAGATATAGACCTGTAAACACAGCTTACACGCAAAATTTGATGTGAAACAGACATATTTTAAGGGCTATCACAATTTGGGTTCCATGGGAGCCCAGGGGTTACAGGAACTAAAATTACTTAAGCAGCCCTTACGATAATGCTATAAGGAAGCTAATGGCCCAATTTGGTTGTGCTAGGGTAATAATTGTAAGAGATATAGACTTATAAACACAGCTTACACGCAAAATTTGATGTGAAATGGGGCACATTTTATGGGCTATCATAATTTGGGTTCCATGGGAGCCCATGGGTTACAGGAACCAAAAATTGCTGATGCAGCCCTTAAGATAATGCTATAAGCAAGCCCATGAACAAATTGGGTTGTGGTAGGATAAGAAATGTAAGAGATATAGACTTGTAAACACAGCTTACAAGCAAACCTTGATGTGGGACGCCGACGCCGACGCCAACGCCGACGCCGGGGTGATTACATAAGCTCTCTTATTCTTCGAATAGTCGAGCTAACAATAGCCTAGAAAGCCACAATGAAGGTACTCAATGACTTTGCAGAAGCCAGAGCAGTAAGAGAATAAACCATTAAGGGCACGACAAGAAAGATCATGGACAAACATCAAACGCCACCGTCACAATGGGCTTTTTGTAGGCGTCATCATAGGGTCCACAGCCTGTCCGGTCATCGTACAATTAAAGAGGAAAGCATAGCGGCGAACTGTAAAAGGGTCCACCACCAAGCATGCAGTACGTTGCAAAATGATAGGGTCATAACCTCTTTTGATAAACTTTTTAACAAAGACAGTATGAAAGTGATCATGACCTAGAATCTTACGAAGTTTATAAATCACATCACCATAGAAGTCAGGTTGTGATAGTCCTTGTCGCAGAAGAGTCCTTAAATTACTTTTATATTTGGAAAGAAGATGAGGGTTACGATAATAAAATTTAGCAAAGGTTTTACGAAGTTGATGGTAACGGTAACCCTGATTGAGTAACTTTTTAGTTATACAAAGATTACGAATATTAAAATCCTCAACTCGAGCACAAGCTCTAGAAAAACGAATAAGTTGAGACACATATACCCCATAAGAAGTTGCTCGGGGAACATCCCCATCCAAGTGGGGATAATTAACAATGTCAAAATTAAAATCGTCTCTCTTGTCATAGATTTTGCTAATTATTTTACCATTTTCAATCGAGAGATCTAAATCAAGAAAAGAAGCGTTATCATCAGATATATTAGCTTTGTTAAGCTGAAGTTCATTAGGATAAATATAATTAACCATAGTTGGAAAGAAAGGGTTGTCAATGTTCAATATGCCATCCAGATACCAAGTGGTGTCATTAAAGGCTTGAATAACATCTGCCTGGGTATCTGGTGAAAGACTCAACATGAAATCCCTTTCATAGCAAAATAAGAACAAATCTGCGACAAGTGGTACACAGTTCGTACCCATAGGGATACCAACAATTTGTCTATAAACGGTGGTTCCATAAATGATATAGAAGACGAATTTGTATGTAAAGGATACCAAGGTTTAAATATTGATACTTGTAAATTATTCATGCTTTTATATGCGGATGATATTGTTCTTTTCTCTGAATCTTCAGATGGTTTACAAAGTGGGTTAAATTTTATGTTTGAATATTGTGAAAGATGGAAATTAAAGGTTAACACATCAAAATCTAAAGTTATGATTTTTAAGAAAGGAGGTCAATTACCCAGGAACTTAGTGTTTTCATATAACGGAAGTATAATAGAAATTGTAAATAAATTTGTTTACCTGGGAATTGTATTTACGGTGGGTCTTTTGCAGCAACCTAAACAGCATTGGCGGGGCAAGCAATTTTTGAAATGAACAAATATTTACATAAATTCACGTTTTTGTCACCAAAACACAGGCTGGATTTGTTTGATAAATTAATTTCACCTATATTAAATTACAGTAGCGAGGTATGGGGTTTTATTCAAGGAAGTGCTATAGAAAGGGTTCATATACAATTGTGTAAGAAGATGCTAGGGGTCAAGAAAACAACACAAAATGATTTTATATATGGTGAACTTGCTCGATCTTCTTTTGTGACACGTCGACATTATAACATTATTAAATACTGGTTGAAACTGTTACATACTGAAAAACGTAAATATTCTAGAATTGTTTATGACATGCTTTTATTAGATTTAGAAATACTACCGAACAAAATAAGTTGGGTAAAACTACTTCGGGATTTATTAGCATCCCTTGGCTTTTATGAAGTCTGGGTTAACCAAAGTGTTGGTGAACCTAAATTATTCTTATTTGTTGCGAAACAGAGAATTCATGACCATTTTTTACAAGACTGGCATAGTAGACTTGAAAATTCTAGTCGTGCATTATTTTATAGAAATATCTATGAATTTAGGCTTCAGCCACATTTAGAAAAAATACATATTTTTAAGTATTTAAAGGTTTTTGCACAGTTCAGAGTATCATCTCATAGGTTAGAGGTTGAAGCTGGCAGATGGTCAAGACCAACTAGTACTCCTTTCCACGAAAGAAAGTGTAAAATATGTGATATTTTAGAAGATGAATATCACTTCATTCTAGAGTGCAGTTTATATAAGGAACTGAGGTCGTTATATATCCATCCATATTACTGGAGAAGACCAAATATGTTTAAACTTGTTGAATTGTTAAAAAGTCAAAATATGTCGGTTTTAAACAAATTGGGTATATTCATCTACAAGGCATTTAAATTAAGAAATGAAATATTATATTTTGATAATTAGCATGGTTATTTATTTTGTAAGTACTGTATTAGTATATTTGTGTACGAGTATACATGTATTCGAGTATGTATTTAAGGGTATAAGTGTGTGTATGGGTGGATACGTTTATATATAACATGTAATACTTTTGAGGCAAAATATTAAGTAGATGTTTAATAAATGTCGCAAGATATTTTTACTACATAGTGAACACCTTCTCCACGATATAAGTTCATATTATAATTCATTGAGATAATGCATACCAGGCTATTGTTATGCGTATTTCAGTTTTGTATTATTGCTTATTTGTGTCTTAAAATATCACTGTCTGTCATTATTATATTATCATATTTGTACCTCACGGGCAGATGCCTATTGGATTTGAAATAAACTATTCTAAAACTATTCCTGACGAAAATATTATCTAATAGGAATATGAGTGCTTCACAAACTTCCTAGCAAGTCCACATAGTATAATTGTCAAAACTGCCGTTAGTAAAAAACGCTTTTATATCATTACATGCCAAAAATGTAGTATTTTCTCTAGCAAATGTTTTTTGAATAAGAGAAATTAGCTTGTCTTTAATAAGGTGATGTGGTAAGGTTGTATATAGTGTAGAGAAGGCATAAGTGCTTATTGATGAAACTTGACCTTTATTGAAAATATTATCAAGAACGTCTCCTGGATTTTTTATAGACCAAAATAAATTAATCCCAGAGTTTTCATAAGTTTTATCACAATATAACTTAACGTGATATTTAACGGCAGTAAGACAAGAAGTTAAACGTTTTGGAGATGTTTGTTGTGGTGCAGGCACTAGAATTCGAAACAAAGCGAGCCTTATATGGATTTTTATGTTATTTAGGAATCCAGAACATAGCAGGCAGTTTATTTTGCTTATCGTTTACACCAGCCTTGAAAGTAGTGCACCGAGTGATATGTGCGGAAACAACATCATCCTCAGTAGAATTAACTGGAGTATACGAATTGGTGCTGCCGAGTTCCAGAGATAAAACATTGACGTAATGTAGGCGTCAAACAATAATTACATTATTGTTGCTTTATCTGCAGGAACTAAAACAAATTTATTTATAAAACGAAATTAAATTACGAAAGGAAAACCTAGGTCTCGGAGGAAGTAAAGAGGGGTGAGCATTATAAAAGTTAATACGTGTATCTATAATTTTCAGAATTGACTTTTTCCAAGTAGAAAGTGAGTTTGGGTCCGCATGTTCTCTACGACACCATTTGATACTAAAATCTTCAATGGAGTGAGCGATCTGGGCACGACAGGCATTAAAATCAATAGTTGAAGGTAATCTATATTTAGGACCTTTCGAAAACAAATGCCGAATACGTTTATCAATAATATCAAAATTACAAGTGATAACATGACCTGCTGGAGCATAGCAACATTTTGATGTGTTGCATTCACATTCCTTAGGAGTATTATGTACTATATCAAGGTCAGCAACTATTTTGTAGTAGTTAAAAATATATTTCTAATAGGCTTTTTATACTTATAACAAATTACAGGACTTTCAGAATTTTTGAAATATTTTGGGATAGAATCAACTACATGAGTATCTCGAAAAATACTAGGCATGTCAATGAAATCAATACCTTTGTTAATATATAGTAGTTTTAGAAAATACCTGACGTGATCAGACTCCTTGTCAATATGCGGTCGGAGAACAAGTTGTGTATAACTTTGAACTATGGAAGCAGTGTTATACAATGGATCTGCACGAATGAAAATTTTGTCGGCTTCCTCGTCGATCAACTTTAGTAATGAAATGGACAAAGAGGTAAGCCGCGAAAGCATAGAGTATAGAGTGCTTTACAGACTGTTTAAAAATGGTATGTAAATCAGCGACAGAAATAATTACACGCGATTTACGTTTGATGTTACCATTACGCCTAAGACCATGAGACCTAGCTTTATGCTTTCGGATAGAAAATATAGAAAAAATGTCAATATTAGGATCTTTAGAAAGATTTAATTCTTGATAAATATTGTCATTAAGGCCGAGTGGATAAGGTGTCTGTAAGTTTTTCATCCACTTAAGTTCTGCAATATGTCTAGCTTTTATTTTAAAGCTTTTAGTAGCATCACTATCAAAAAATATATATTCAACCGGTTGAACAGTTACGTTATTAAAATTATGACCTGACTGACGAAAGTGTTGGTAAAAGTAATTTTTTAACTTTTTAGTATTACTTGCATTATATTTGTGTTCACGAAATCGAACTTTTAAGGATCGACCTTTTTGTCCAACATATTGTATACCGCAACTTGGTGCATTTCAAGTCAGAACATAAATTCCAAGTTTGTTATTGTTTTCGTCACATGATGATCTTTTAATACCAATATCTCCATTTAGTATATCTTTATATTCAATCTTAATAGAGTGTATACAGTGTAACCTATTTAAATCTATTTCTAAAATCAATTATATGTTTTAACTGCTCAGTACTGTTCTTTCTTCCATTACAATAATCTAATATCAGAAGTGTAACAAATGTTTAAACTACGGATATGCTTTTTGTATTGATTAGTACATCAAAAAGTGTTATTCGATCAATCTCAAATGTTTACTTGCAATGCTGTATAATTTAATACTTGTAATGAAAAACTTATATCATTTATTGAGATGTATTAAATTGGAAATCCAAACGTTATCAAATAATACTTAACAAAGAAAACAATGAGGAAAATCAGAAAAAAACATAAAACCAATTGTTTTGGCATACTATAAATAACATTTTAAGTCTATGTATCCCGGCTTATCACATGAGAATGAAAAAATATGGCTCTATGTCTTTCTGATAATGCTAGAAGATGTGAAAAAACAGTGTTTTTACTTCCCATAAAAATTTTAATTTCAAAAAGCTGTGTTATGTTAACGCGAAACACCTTATTATTTGTGTAAACTAGAATATGTCCCGCTAAGTTTGTGATGGAAAGTAAATGTTGAAAGTTATGTTTAATTTTGACCTCCAATGTCACATTTTTGCCACATATTTGCCTAATTTTTAACAGGCCCCATTGAAAGATCATCACCATTAAACAATAATTGAGGACATAATTCCGGAGATCAGGAGCCTGTATACAAGTATAGACAAATATGGATATTGATCTTGAATTAAGACTAAGAATTAAACAATTCGTATTTAACTGTATTATTAATGACAATCACATACATGTTCTGCCAGAATGGAGATAACTGTTACTTATGTTGTAACAACTTGTAGTTCAGTCCATGTACGCATATTGTACAATATATACATAATAATACAATGTCTATGAACTATTATTACACTTATAGTTAATGAGATCTAAATAAGAAGTTCATACCTTGGCGTTGAATATATGCGTATATTGTTTGATACGATCAGTATTCCACTTCAAATTCTCTGAAACTACCATCAGTTGAATATATAACAAACAGAAGCAGTTTCACGTATATATCGACAATATCAATTTGTAAATGGAGAAATTTATACTAAGGGAGGTAACTACACTATTTAAGGTGTTCACGTATAATGTATAACTGGACTGACGCGTTTATATATTATGACCATAAAGTAGCCTTTTGCATTGCGTTCAATGGGCTGATTTTCATCGGTCTGACACCGTTCACGTTATGTATAACTAAGGGAGGTAACTGCACCGATGCGTTTATATATTATGACCATAAAATAGCCTTTTGCATTGCTTTCAATGGGCTGACTTTCATCGGTCTGACACCGTTCACGTCATGTATAACTACTGGTAATTACACTAGTTAACGTGTCCACGTATATGTATAACTAAAGGAGGTAACTGCACTAGTTATATGTATAACTAAGGGAGGTAACTGCACCGATGCGTTTATATATATTATGACCATAAAATAATAGTATTAACTGCACTGTAATGACCAGAGTTGAATTAGGTTTTACGGCAAACCGAAAGAATAAGGTTATATGTCACCAACAGGTGTGTACATTCCAGGACACCCTCTTCATTAACATCGAGATGAAACTATGCGGAATGGACCTAGAACCTTCTCACCTGCAAAACTGCAGCTTTGTGCATATTCTGCTGTTATCACATTATTTTTCGCTAGAGCCAATATCATTCTTTTCAGCTACCATTTAAGTATATTTTATTAATTGTTAAAGACAATGACACTATTGACTGTGTTTAGCTGCGATAGCTTTCATACAGTACTGCCCGACTAAATCGTAAGAATTAACCCAAAAACATAAGATATTACTAACTTGAGTTACTTGATGATTGCATACTATTTTCACATAATTTCGTAGAATTCATTTAAATACAAATGGGTGTGTTGCACAAAAATAAATTCAAACTATTTGGTGTGCAGATGTTTACAGTTAAAGACAAAGTGCGTTTCATTATCTTGAAGTATAAGATATTTGCTAACGAAACAGAAGTTTTGGAGAAAAAAAACATGTATTCAAAGGAAATACTTTTCTTTTTTTTCCCGAAATGTCTCCTTTTACCAATGAAATCTTACTTTTTCTCCTTGGGCTATACAAGGCAGTACACTTAATAATATGTATTCCAATATTTTATCGAATAACTAATATACTTACCTTCAGATATCTCAAAAACATGTCATCGACATATTATGTTTAAGGTGAATTATGTTTGGAAAAGGAAGTTCAAGCTACGTACCAAATTTAAAGTTGTTCGGCTTATACTGTTTCCTATCTGGCCTAGCTGTCAGGTGTTTATTCGAATAAAAGATATATATATGAACAGTAATTTTATTGGAATTTTGATTTTATGTTCAATGGAATTTTATTAAAATGTAAAACGTCATAGAATTGCCTTCATGTATAAAGACGTACATGTATAAAGACGTACATGTATAAAGACGACCACGTCACGTTGGACGTTATATTCTTAGTGAACGTTTGACACAGAATACTGACCTTTAACTGAAGCACTGGAGGTTTTTGTATGTTTCCTTAACTACCTATATGTGCATGTATATATCAAGCTACAAACCTTAAATAACCCCAGGTGTAAGCTTATGCACAGGGAGAACACATTACATTGCAATGCGATTTTGATGTCTAGTTAATCCTTGCAAAAATTCAGGTCGGCCGTAAATTCAAGATGGCCGCCATAGCTAAAAATATATACTATAAATGCGATTTTGTGACGACAACTTCTCAAAAAATGTGGTATTGAATTGGAACCTTTACCAAAATTACTGGTGCGACATCTACTTGATCCTAACCAAGATTCATTTCGATGCCATGACAAACACGACCGCCAGTGGCCATCTTTACGGAAATTCGAGATAGCAGCCATGGCTAAAAATAGATCTTTAAAAAACAAATTTGTAGCAACTACTTCTTGAAAAATATCAGTGATATTGATATGGGACATTTTCTAAAATGATCAGCATTACATGATGTTGGTCCTTGTTGAACATTATTTTGATTCGACATTAAACATTGCTGCCAGTGGTCATCTTTGTTTACATAGTTATATAGTAAAACCTTGTAGCGACTACTCTTCTGAAACTACTTGACAGATTTTCATGAAACTTCACAGGAATGCTGATCTAGCTATCACAACCTATCAGTAGAGCTTCAAGGTGAATGACCTATTGTTTATAATAAGCACATAATCTTCCGATCTAAATGTTACTATTGTTCCAGAGAGTTAAGAAATCTTTCCATGACAATGATTTTTTAACATCAAGTAAGATGTTAAAACTTGTGTAAACATCCTTCCAGAAAGGATTGCCTATTTCTTGCAAGTTTTTCTTTACATACTCATTACCGAACAATACCATATTGGTGGTGAATGGGTAAATATGTTATGGATTATCATATATTTTTTATTCCCAATCAAAGGTAAGTTTCAATTTTCAACATAAGATTATGACCCTGACCTGGATGTTGTACGAGCACATCGTCTCGTTTAATGGTTTAATGGTGAATTATTAGTTTAACTCAAGGTACATTTTATAAGTTAAGGCCAAACTTGAACTGTTCCGCTAATATTGCATTAAAACCCTAACCACTATTATCGTGACATCTATTACCTTTAGTAATATGTTGTCGGGCCCGTTAGCGTGGTTGGTAGCGCGTTGATTATGAATCTGGAGGTCGCGGGTTCGATCTTATCTCCGTCCGATATTCGGTACCTTTTTTCTTCACTCATTGAGTGCATGAGCATATGCGTCTACGGTTTCTAACTTCCTTCCCAGAGTTGTCTTTTCTTGCTAAGTGCAAGGGTACATGCGCAGTGAAGCAGTCTATCGGGCATTTAGACCAAGGTAGTCCCACAACCAAGACAGTTTCCAGACGTGAAAAGTGTTGACCACAGCGGGGCTCAAACTCATGTTTGTGATTGGAAAGTTATTACAAACCAACGGTCTAAAACTTTCTTAACACAAATGTGAAAGATCCATTTCTTTTAAAAATCGCCAAAAGGCCCGAACGCATTTGTCACATTTCCAAAATATGAGGAATGTGACCGTATTCTTCACACATGACATGATTATTGTGTGAAGAATGCGTTCTGTTAAAAATGAGGTCCAACAAAGCATGTATAATGTATAAACTAATAAACATATGTATAATGTAAAATATTAGTATAACTAATATTGTACCAATAAAAGCTCTGACAAGTTTGCATATCAGGCATTGCATGACTCACTCCAATTCCTCTAACCACAAGCCATCTCTACCACCCTTCCCAATGTTTTATTTATGAAGTTATATCGGTCAGTGAAGAAACCTTGTAAACAAACTGAATAACAACAGGTTGGGATTGGATTTCATACCACTGTGTCAAGCAATGTTCCTATACACAAATAACTAGTTTTCGCTTATTAACATTAGTTTGGTAACTTTCCATTACATTCCTCTCAGATTATGAAATGGTAGCATGTATTCCACTCTATATATTAAGCTTAGTTATTTAGTTAAAAGTACATTAATGTATATCTCTGGCTGTATGAAGGTTGGTATATGTTAATGTATATCTCTGTCTGTAGGAAGGTTGGTATACATTACTGTATATCTCTGGGTTGGTATACATTGGTGTATATATCTGGCTGTAGGAAGGTTGGTATACATTAATGTATATCTCTGGCTGTGTGAAGGTTGGTATACATTAAAGTATATCTCTGGCTGTAGGAAGGTTGATATATTTTAATGTATATCTCTGGCTGTAGGAAGGTTGGTATTCAGTAATGTAAACCTCTGGCTGTAGGAAGGTTGGTATACATTAATGTATATCTCTGGCTGTAGGAAGGTTGGTATACATTAATGTATATCTCTGGCTGTGTGAAGGTTGGTATACATTAATGTATATCTCTGGCTGTGTGAAGGTTGATATACTTTAATGTATATCTCTGGCTGTAGGAAGGTTGGTATTCAGTAATGTAAACCTCTGGCTGTAGGAAGGTTGGTATACATTAATGTATATCTCTGGCTGTAGGAAGGTTGGTATACATTAATGTTTATCTATGGCTGTGTGAAGGTTAGTATACATTAATGTATATCCCTGGCTGTAGGAAGGTTGGTATACATTAATGTATATCTCTGGTTGTAGGAAGGTTGGTATACATTAATGTATATCTCTGGCTGTAGAAAGTTTAGTATACATTCATGTATATCTCTGGCTGTAGGAAGGTTGGTATACATTAAAGTATATATCTCTGGCTGTAGGAACACGGTGGCCAACGTACGTCATAGTCACGTGGTATGTACGCTATGGAACACGGAAAAAGGTAAACAATTTCTGTCGACTCGATTTACTATTTGAATTATATCTCGGGTTATAATGAACCGAATTTATTTCGGTAACTTGCACATTCCCCTACTGAAGGTCAACAATCCTCGGCATGTGTTATCTCGGGATTATTTCTAGCAAACCTTTAGATTATATCGATTTAATCATTTTTTCCGGGAGGTATGGAACACGCTATACTTCGAATTATAAACAGACATGACCAAATATACGATTTTCTACATTTCATATAGTTTCAAGATCATGAATACGTACCTTATCAGCTCAAATGACTTTCACAATCGTTTTTCTTGCAAACTGATGTTTATTTTGCAAGAAAATAGTCAATTGGCGTAATGCTATGGAACACACCAGTATTTATTATGCTATGGTACACACATGAAACAGAGAGTGGCAGTTTTCGCAATACATTCTGACTTCGGGATGTATTAATTTTGATTATTTCAGACATGAAACACGTTGGGTAAGTCAGATCCCTTGTTCACGTTTTGTTCTGTAACTTATACAACTTCTATAATACAAGGACACACATACATATATATATGGGGCTTCTTATCCGCCTGTGGGAACATCAGATGCGCCGGAGTGTTTTCCCTGTATGCATAATACAGAAAGTAGTCCATGAAGTATGCATTATACAGAAAGTAGTGACTGTCGTATATAGTTTACAGAATACAGAAAGTAATCCCTGTTGTATGTATTATACAGAAAGAAGTCACTGGTGTATGCATTATATAGCAAGTAGTCCCATATAGAAAGTAGTAATTGTCGTATGCATTATACAGAAAAACGTCACTGATGTATGCATTATACAGCAAGTAGTCCCTGTCGTTTGCATTATATAGAAATTAGTCCTTGTCGTATACATTATGCAGAAAGTAATCGCTGTCGTATGCATTACATAGACTGTAGTCCCTGTTATATGCATAATACAGAAAGTAGTCCATGTCGTATACTTTATACAAAAAGTAGTCCGTGTCGTATGCATTATTCAGAAAGTAGTCCCTGTCGTATATATTATACAGAATACAGAATGTTCTCCCTGTCGTATGCATTAAGTAGTTCATATCGTATACATTTTACAGAAAGTAGTTCCTGTCGTATTCATAATGCATACAACATTCTATACTTTTGTCTATAAAGTATTGGTACCCGCGCCTATACATATGCATCAATAGAACCTACGTGTACGGTGAGACTATTTACATCGCTTTTTATGAGCTTTACTCTTGTAATAAAAACTATTCCGTGAAAGCATTTCTAGGTGAAAATAGTCTGAACAATCAGATGGCTTATGTATCTTCTAATTATAAATATAACGCAACTTGAACAGAAATCCCAGATGACATTTAAAATTATAATGACCAAGATTCACTATAGATGTGCCTGGGTAATACAACTCGACGTACGCAAGATAAAGGAAGTAATACACTTGAAGTATAACAAAACACTAGTTATAATACTGAACCACTTCACTTTGAAAGGGGTGAAAGAATAGGATGATAAACAAAGGAGATATGACAATTTGAATGATAAACAAGGGAGATATGACAATTTGAATGATAAACAAAGGAGATATGACAATTTGAATGATTAACAAAGGAGATATGACAATGTGAATGATAAACAAAGGATATATGACAATTTGAATGATAAACAAAGGAGATATGACAATTTGAATGATAAACAAAGGAGATATGACAATTTGAATGATAAACAAAGGAGATAGGACACTTTGAAGGTTGTTCTAAAACAATAAGAAAGCAGCCATGTTTAGAACTATACAATTTATGAATAATGTACTGATGAATAATGTACTGATGAATAATGTACTGATGAATAATAAGGACTATGTACAACAAGTATATACGCAATATGTGTGCTTAAGTATAATAATGCATATGATCAGCGAACAATGTGTACTGAAGTATAATAATGCATATGATCAGCGAAATATGTGTACTACCGTATGATAATGCATATCATCAGTGAAATGTGTACTGAAGTATAATATGCATATGCTCAGTGAAATGTGTACTGAAGTATAGTAACGCATATGATCAGTGAAATATGTGTACTGAAGTATAATAATGCATATGCTAAATGAGATTACAATTTATTTCATGACAACATCACAGTTTGCTTTGCATATAACATATAATAGCGGAGGCAACTATTCCGTTGTTAGACACATTCGCTGAAATTATTCGTGAATATCGTCCCTGATTTGCTGAATCTATATTCAACACACGTATTACTTACTGGTCCTTTGAGATCAAAAAGCCAACATCTTTGTGGAGATAAAGTAGAATATCGCTTAAGCCGCTGTTAGGAGGTGTGAGAGATGTTGCATTTTGCATTACCTCTCATGAACAGACTCAGTAAAACAGAGTCTTCTACTGTTATCTGTTGTTTGTGTTTGTTGCTTCCAATGGATCCCCCTTTCAGTATTTAGTATACGGTTTGGTATAAGAATAAGACACGGACACGGATTCCTACTCACTGAGGCTGTTTGATATAAAATAAGGTCAAGAGCCCGGATTCCTACTCACTGAGGTAGTTTAATATAATATTAGGTCACGGGCCCGGATTCCAAATCACTAATGTGGATTGATACACGATTATTTAGAAATCCTATTCACTGAGGCAGTTTGATAAAAAATTAAGGCATAGACCTGGATTCCTGTTTAAAAAGGCGATGTGATATACAATTAAGACACGGGCTCGGATTCCTACTCACTGACGCGGTTTGATATAAGATTAAGGCATACACCTGGATGCCGTTTCTCTGAGACGATGTGATATACGATTAAGACACGAGCTTGTATTTCTACTCACTGAGACGGTTTGATATGTGATTAAGACACGAGACTGGATTCCGACTCACTGAGGCGGTTTGATATTCGATTAAGACACGGACTCGGATTCCTTCTCACTGTGCCGGTTTGATATAGGATTAAGACCCTGGCCCGGATTTCTGCTCACTGTGGCAGTTCGATACCAGATTAGTACACGGGCCTGGATTCCTACTCACTGTATCGGTTTGATATAGTATTAATACAATGGTCCGGATTCATACTCACTGAGGCTGTTGGTATACGATTAAGAAAAGGGCCCGGATTACTACTCACTGAGGCGGTTTGATACCATATTAAGAAACGGGCCCGGATTACCACTAACTGTGTTTGTTTAATATAATATCAAGACACTGATCCGGATTCATACTCACTCAGGCGGTTGGTATACGATTAAGAAACGGGCCCGGATTACTACTCACTGAGGCGGCTTGATATACGGTTAAGAAACAGATCCGGATTCCTGCTCACTGAGACGGTTTGATATACGATTAAGCAACGGGTCCGGATTCAAACTCACTAAGGCGGTTTGATATAAGATTAAGACACGGGTCCGGATTTATACTCACTAAGGCGGCTTGATATACGGTTAAGAGACAGGTCAGGATTTCTGCTCACTGAGATGGTTTGATATAATATTATTGTATGATCCTGGATGCATACTCGCTGGGGTGGTTTGATGTAACCCAATTTCTTTTTTGAACCTTTAACCATCAATTAATTAAAGTCCCCATTCTATTTAATCAATGCTTGTTTCTTTTTGTAATCACGTCGTATTACTTTTTCAATCCTGAATATTACTTGCTTTGCTTTTATCATTTCTAATTCATAAAAGCTTCCATCAATGTTTTCGTTGTTTAAATCTTTTATTTTGTATGTCACAGGATTTGTTTTTTGAATTTCATCAACAACAAATATTTCTTCAGTCCAATTCGGGGGAACCTTTTTCAAACGTTCTTTTATATTTGCTGATTCTAACATTATCCCCTATTTTAAACTTTGGCTTAATTTGATTACTTCTCATCTTTCCACACAAGTTGAAATACACTGTTCCTTTATTTTTCTCATCACTAGCCTCAATCGGTGTAATTTTAATACTCCGATGCTTTGTATTATTATACTTCTCAACCATTTCTCGAAACACGTCTAAATATGTGTTTGTATTGTTTGCTGTGAAATATTTCCACATCCTCTCTTTTCCGAAATTAAAAGTGTGATACATTTTGATATTATTATCATCAAGAAATTGCTTAAACGTCTTGTTGTAAAATTCCACACCTTGATCACCTCGATCAACCCACAACAATTTACACTGTCTTCCTGTGCTGATTATCTGTTTGAACGCTTTGGTAATTTCTAAACCAGTTTTATTTGGAACGGGTAAAACCCAAGCAAATTTACTAAATAAATCAATAACAGTAAGCAAGTATTTAGTACCTTTGTTATACTTTGAAAACGATTGCATGTCAACCAAGTCAGCAGACCATATTTTATCAATTTCATTAACAATTACACGGCGTTGTGTGAACTTTCTTCGTATAGGCTTGTGAAGTTCATCTGCTAACTTGTTTTTTTTGGCTCTCCAAGTCCTAGTTTATATTTTGCACTAATAACAGGCTTGACTATCAAATTCTTAACAATCTTTTCTCCAATAGTTTTAGACTTACTAGATTTTAAACCAGTAAACTGTTTGTATCACACATTGATTTATTACTAGGATTTTCATCATAACAAATATAATCTTTGCAAACAGCATCTAACTCATTTACCGGCTCTCCGCTATCAAGTGGATTACCCGGACCACAATATTTATAACCAGAAAGTGTAAGCCCTTTTTTGGGTAGCAAAGGGAGCAAAGTGTTATGAATATCAATATTTCCACCTTCTCTGTTTTTAACAAACTTTGTTTTAGTAATACCACAATACGCACAAGTTGCTCTTAACATTTGTCTACCATTTTTTGCTAAAATATACTTAGGATCAACATTTTCAGTAACCATTTTTTCTTTTATACAGTAACTCATATATGATATGATTAGATTAGAGGCGTTGACTAAAACAATTTTACCAACAGTTGCTAAATTTGTTCAAAAGATATTAGGACCTCTAGCAAAAGGAGCACTTAGTGGTCTGGCTAGTACTGGAATTGGTAAACTATTCGGAAATGGGATGGTAACTATTCCTAGTGGCAAAAAACAAGCACTACTACTTGAATCAAATAATGCATTAACACTGCCACAAATAAAAAAGATAATAAAATCTGAAGGTTGTTGCCCTATTAAACTGACAAGGCAACAATAACAAGACGGGGGATTTCTCGGACTGCTTGTATCACAAGGATTAAAATTGATTGGATCTCTTATTAGCGGTTTAACTGGAAAAGGTTTGCAAGTAGGTAGAAAAGGAAAAGGACTAAGAGTTGATCGTGGAAAAGGTTTGCAAGTCGACTCACAAATTAGACCATGCAGAAGTATTTCATTCATAAAGAAAAATTAAATTTGAAAAATAAACCTATCTCTAACTTAGATATAATAAAATGGGTCAAGCAGCTAGGTATACAGAAATTCAGGGGAGAGTTTAGCAAGAACAAATTACCGACAAAACAAAATAAACAAGAATGTGGTATTATTAATCTTGATGATTATATTGGACCTGGTACACACTGGACTTGTTACTATAATAATATGATTAGATTAAAATTCATTTACAAAATATGATTTTATAATGTTTTCATTTTCTGTTGGTTTGTATGGTTTCAATAATTTGTAAAGAATATCGTATACACTATTTCCTTCTTGCAACTTTTTGACAAAGTACAAACAGAAATATCCGCAAAGGACACTTGTTTTATATTGATATTGAATGGTGTTGTATTTTATATTAGGTATGTAATTTAAAACATCTTTTGGTGGGCTCAGACCAAACGGATCTAAGTAATAATTATTATTATTAAAAAGTAATAATAAAAACATTAACCGTTTTTTAATATCTTATTTCCAAATCAGTTTTTGTCATCTTACTTCGATAAGACTAAAGCTTTTTTTTAAAGGGACACGCGTCAATCTTAAATAATGGTGTGCGTCCCTTAATCTAAGAGAAATGCACTTCTCTACCTTTCAACAAACATAGTTAATACGAGTTGTCGGACATGATCTATTGAATAGTACTTCGGATGTATATACTTTGTAATCAGGATGGGAAACTTATAAATGGTCATATGTAATACTCGAATTGTCGGACATTATCTATTTAATAATACGTAGGATATATTTGTTGAAATCTGTAAGGGGCCATTAGTATACTACAATACACATGTACAATCCCACATTAAAGTTGTTGAGGAAAGGATCAATCGGTATATTCGAATACGATTATGAGGATGCATGCAGGCAAGCACCCCGTGGGCACCACGTGACCGCTTGACGTAATACAGTTTTTAAAATACATATTACATATTTACAGCAAGTAGTCCCTGTCGTTTGCATTATATAGAAATTAGGCCATGTCATATACATTATGCAGAAAGTAGTCGCTGTCGTATGCATGACACAGACAGTAGTCCCTGTTGTATGCATAATACATAAAGTAATCCATGTCGTATGCATTATACAGAAAGTAGTCCCTGTCGTATACATAATACAAAAAGTAATCCCTGTCGTAAGCATTATACAGAAAGTAGTCACTGTTGTATGCATTGTATAGAAATGAGTCACTGTAGTTTGCATTATGCAGGAAGTAGTCCCTGTCGTTTGCATTATATAGAAATTAGTCCTTGTCGTATACATTATGCAGAAAGTAGTCGCTGTCGTATACATTACACAGACAGTAGTCCCTGTTGTATGTATAATACAGAAAGTAGTTCATGCCGTATACATTATACAGAAAGTAGTCCCTGTCGTATGCATTATACAGAAAGTAGTCCCTGTCGTAAATATTATACAGAATAAAGTATAATAATTCATATGTTCAGTGACATATTTGTACTTAAGTATAATAATGCATATGATCAGTGAAATATATGTACTTAAGTATAATAATGCATATGTTCAGCGAAATATGTATACCTAAGTATAATAATGCATATGATCAGTGAAATATGTGTACTTAAGTATAATAATGCATATGATCAGTGAAATATGTACTTAAGTATAATAATGCATATGATCAGTGAAAAACGTGTACTTAATTATAATAATGCATATGATCAGTGAAATATATGTACTTAAGTATAATAATGCATATGTTCTGCGAAATATGTATACCTAAGTATAATAATGCATATAATCAGTGAAATATGAATACTTAAGTATAATAATGCAAATGTTCAGCGAAATATGTGTACTTACGTATAATAATGCATATGATCAGCGGAATATGTGTACTGAAGTATAATAAAGCATATCATTAGTGAAATATATTTGCGTACGTATAATAATGCATATGTTAAGTGAAATATGTGTACTAAAGTATAATAATGCATATGATCACTGGCATATATGTACTTAAGTATAATAATGCATATGTTCAGCGGAATATGTTTACTTAAGTATAATAATGCATATGATCAGCGAACTATGTGTACTTAAGTATAATAAAGCATATGATTAGTTAAATATATTTGCCAACGTATACTAATGCATATGTTACGTGAAATATGTGTACTAAAGTATAATCATGCAAATGATAAATGAAATATGAGTACTGAAGTATAATAATGCATATGATAAGTGAAATATGTGTACTGAAGCATAAATAAGTGAAATATGTGTACTAAAGTATAATAATGCATATGATCAGTGAAATATGTGTACTTATGTATAATAATGCATATGATCAGCGAAATTTGAGTACTGAAGTATAGTAGTGCATATGATAAGTGAAATATGTGTACCGAAGCATAAATAAGTGAAATATGTGTACTGAAGTACAATAATGCATATGTTCAGCGAAATATGTGTACTTATGTATAATAATGCATATGATCAGCGGAATATGTTTACTTAAGTATAATAATGCATATGATCAGCGAACTATGTGTACTTAAGTATAATAAAGCATATGATTAGTTAAATATATTTGCCAACGTATACTAATGCATATGTTACGTGAAATATGTGTACTAAAGTATAATCATGCAAATGATAAATGAAATATGAGTACTGAAGTATAATAATGCATATGATAAGTGAAATATGTGTACTGAAGCATAAATAAGTGAAATATGTGTACTAAAGTATAATAATGCATATGATCAGTGAAATATGTGTACTTATGTATAATAATGCATATGATCAGCGAAATTTGAGTACTGAAGTATAGTAGTGCATATGATAAGTGAAATATGTGTACCGAAGCATAAATAAGTGAAATATGTGTACTGAAGTACAATAATGCATATGTTCAGCGAAATATGTGTACTTATGTATAATAATGCATATGATCAGTGAAATAAGTGTACTGAAGTATATTAATGCATATGATCAGCGAAATATGTGTACTACCGTATAGTAATGCATATGATCAGTGGTATATGTGTACTGATGTATAATAATGCATATGATCAGCGAAATATGTGTACTACCGTATAGTAATGCATATGATTAGTGGTATATGTGTATTGAAGTATAATAATGCATATGATCAGCGAAATATTTGTAATGAAGTATAATAATGCATATGATCAGTGAAATATGTGTACTGAAGTATAATAATGCATATGACCAGCGAAATATGTGTACTGAAATATAATAATGCATATGATCAGTGAAATATGTGTACTGAAGTATAATAATGCATATGATCAGCGAAATATGTGTACTACAGTTTAGTAATGCATATGATCAGTGGTATGTGTGTACTGAAGTTTAATAATGTATATGATCAACGAAATAAGTGTACTACCCTATAGTAATGCATATGATCAGTGTAATATGTGTACTGAAGTATAATAATGCATATGATCAGTGACATATTTGTACTAACGTATAATACTGCATATGTTCAGTGAAACCTGTATACTTAAGTATAATAATGCATATGATCAGTGACATATGTGTATTAACGTATAATAATGCATATGTTCAATGAAATGTGTGTACTTAAGTATAATAATGCATATGTTTAGTGAAATATGTGTACTAACGTATACTAATGCATATTTTCAGTGAAATATGTGTACTTAAGTATGATAATGCATAGGTTCAGTGAAATATGTGTACTAACGTATAATAATGCATATGTTCAATGAAATATGTGTACTAACGTTTAATAATGCATATGTTCAGTGAAATTTGTGTACTAACGTATACTAATGCCTTTGTTTAGTGAAATAGGTGTACTAACGTATACTAATGCATATGTTCAGCGAAATATGTCGCATTAAGTATTGATTTAATCAATTTTTTAATTAACTGTAGAGAACATTAACTGTAGAGAACGAGAGGTTGGTGCATGAACATTCGTTCTGCGGGATTTCTGGTAGTAGCCTAGATTTGTTTTCTCTTTGACTGCTGCAGTTGTTCAGTATAAGTATGGATACATCTGTAGATGGTTCTAGTTAGTCAGTAAACCTTATGGGAGACTCCCTCCCCTAGCTTCCCCAATCTAACCCGTTTAGCCTCATTCTTTGTAACTGATGTAATGATAGCTCGTATAATATTCAATAACAAAATCTAGCCCGTAATAGCATTTGCTTATGTCGGCTGTTGTCGTATATTAAATATCTGCTGCAACACAGTCAGCAACATTAACTCTGCCCTCTTGTTTCATCTTAGGTAAGTGTACAAACCCATACATTGCAAGAGTCTCTTTGCATTTTGTACCTTCTATGTCGCATACTGTTCTTTCAAACGCTGATTTAAAATCTGATATTGTAGATCATATTCTCCCCTGTATTTTACAAATATGTTTTATACCGAGTGAACAACATGTTGTACAAATTCAGAACGAATAGCTACGTGATATTAATTTTCTTATTATAATAAATGTCAAGGTGAGCACGTGAAATGTGCAAAAGCCTCTGCGGGTTCGAATATCAATGAGGGATCGACTAGTCAAGTGAATACGTGTCGATTATTACGGATGGTGGGAGGTATACAGCATTGATTTTACCCAGGAAAAGAAAAATGGCTGTTCTGCCTCTGCGCACCTGGGTAAAAAGTTTGTATACAGAGATTTTGTCTGTTTTGCATAGACATATATAAATAAAAAAATACAAATACAGCACTTCTCTGAATCCGCAATGCACTGATCTCTTATATATTACATCAGCAAATTCGACCATCGTATATAGCCTAAAATGTGCTGACAATGACGCAACATAGAATTCAACAAACCATATGCAAAATACTTTGAATTGCATGTTGTTTAACGGTTCACCAACACATTGTAGGTTATTTAGTGCCGCACAAAATACAAAAATGTATACATTTGAGAAAACTGAAGTGGATGTATTTAGTATATCGTTATTTTTGTATCGGTATACTTACATATTCTATGAGAACGTGTATACAGTTATATAATATATCGTTATAGTTTTATCGGTATACTTACATATACTATGAGAACGATTATACAGTTATATAGTATATCGTTATTGTTGTATCGGTATAATTACATATACTATGAGAACGTTTATACAGTTATATAGTATATCGTTATTGTTGTATCGGTATACTTACATATACTATGAGAACGATTATACATTTATATAGTACATCGTTATTGTTGTATCGGTATACTTACATATACTATGAGAACGATTATACATTTATATAGTATATCGTTATTGTTTTATCGGTATAATTACATATACTAAGAGAACGTTTATACAGTTATATAGTATATCGTTATTGTTGTATCGGTATACTTACATATACTATGAGAACGTTTATATAGTAATGTACTATATCGTTATTGTTGTATCGGTATACTTACATATACTATGAGAACGTTTATACAGTTATATAGTATATCCTTATTGTTGTATCGGTATAATTACATATACTATGAGAACGTTTATACATTTATATAGTATATCGTTATTGTGTTATCGGTATACTTACATATACTATGAGAACGTTTATACAGTTATATAGTATATCGTTATTGTTTTATCGGTATACTTACATATACTATGAGAACGTTTACACAGTTATATAGTATATCGTTATTGTTTTATCGGTATACTTACATATACTATGAGAACGTTTATACAGTTATAAAGTATATCGTTATTGTTGTATCGGTATAACTTACATATACTATGAGAACGTTTATACAGTTATATAGTTATATCGTATTGTTGTATCGGTATACTTACATATACTATGAGAACGTTTATACAGTTATATAGTATATCGTTATTGTTGTACCGGTATACGTTACATATACCTATGAGAACGTTTACAACAGTTATATAGTATATCGTTATTGTTGTATTGGTATACTTACATATATTATGAGAACGTTTACACAGTTATATAGTATATCTTTATTGTTTTATCGGTATACTTACATATACTATGAGAACGTTTATACAGTTATATAGTATATTGTTATTGTGTTATGGGTATAATTACGTACACCATGATAACGTTTATACAGTTATATAGTATATCGTTAGTGTTGTTTCGGTATACTTACATATACTATGAGAACGATTATACACTTATATAGTATATCGTTATTGTTGTATCGGTATAATTACATATACTATGAGAACGTTTATACAGTTATATAGTATATCGTTATTGTTGTATCGGTATACTTACATATACTATGAGAACGATTATACATTTATATAGTATATCGTTATTGTTGTATCGGTTATACTTACATATACTATGAGAACGATTATACATTTATATAGTATATCGTTATTGTTTTATCGGTATAATGACATATACTATGAGAACGTTTAAACAGTTATATAGTATATCCTTATTGTTGTATCGGTATACTTACATATACTATGAGAACGTTTATATAGTTATGTAGTATATCGTTATTGTTGTATCGGTATACTTACATATACTATGAGAACGTTTATATAGTTATATAGTATATCCTCATTGTTGTATCGGTATAATTACATATACTATGAGAACATTTATACATTTATATAGTATATCGTTATTGTTTTTATCGGTATAATTACATATACTAGTGAGAACGTTTATACAGGTATATAGTATATTCTTATTGTTGTATCGGTATACTTACATATACTATGAGAACGTTTATATAGTTATGTAGTATATCGTTATTGTTGTATCAGTATACTTACATATACGATGAGAACGTTTATACAGTTATATAGTATATCGTTATTGTTGTTTCGGTATAATTACATATACTATGAGAACGTTTATACAGTTATATAGTATATCGTATTGTTGTATCGGTATACTTACATATACTATGAGAAAGTTTATACAGTTATATAGTATATCGTTATTGTTGTACCGGTATACTTACATATACTATGAGAACGTTTATACAGTTATAAAGTATATCGTTATTGTTGTATCGGTATACTTACATATACTATGAGAACGTTTATACAGTTATATAGTATATCGTATTGTTGTATCGGTATACTTACATATACTATGAGAAAGTTTATACAGTTATATAGTATATCGTTATTGTTGTACCGGTATACTTACATATACTATGAGAACGTTTATACAGTTATACTAGTATATCGTTATTGTTGTATTGGTAAACTTACATATACTATGAGAACGTTTACACAGTTATATAGTATATCGTTATTGTTGTATCGGTATACTTACATATACTATGAGAACGTTATACAGTTATATAGTATATCGTTAATGTGTTATCGGTATAATTACATATACTATGAGAACGTTTATACAGTTATATAGTATATCGTTATTATTGTATCGGTAAAATTACATATTCTATGAGAACTTGTATACAGTTATATAGTTTGTTTATCGTTATTGTTGTATCGGTATACTTACATATACTATGAGAACGTTTATACAGTTATATAGTATATCGTTATTGTTGTATCTGTATACTTACTTAAACTATGAGAACGTTTATACAGTTATATAGTATATCGTTATTGTTGTATCGGTATAATTACATGCATACTATGAGAACGTTTATACAGTTATATAGTATATCGTTATTGTGTTATCGGTATAATTACATATACTATGAGAACGTTTATACAATTATATAGTATATCGTTATTGTTGTATCGGTATACTTACATATACTATGAGAACGTTTATACAGTTATATAGTATATCGTTATTGTGTTATCGGTATACTTACATATACTATGAGAACGTTTATACAGTTATACAGTATATCGTTATTGTTGTATCGGTATAATTACATACACTATGAGAACGTTTATACAGTTATATTATATATCGTTATTGTTGTATCGGTATACTTACATATACTATGATAACGTTTATACAGTTATATAGTATATCGTTATTGTTGTATCGGTATAATTAAATATTCTATGAGAACGTGTATACAGTTATATAGTATATCGTTATTGTTGTATCGGTATACTTACATATACTATGAGAACGTGTATACAGTTATATAGTATATCGTTTATGAGAACGTTTATACAGTTTTATAGTATATCGTTATTGTTTTATCGGTATAATTACATATACTATGAGAACGTTTATACAGTTATATAGTATATCGTTATTGTTGTATCGGTATACTTACATATACTTTGAGAACGTTTATACAGTTATATAGTATATCGTTATTGTGTTATCGCTATACTTACATATACTATGAGAACGTTTATACAGTTATATAGTATATCGTTATTGTTGTATCGGTATAATTACATACACTATGAGAACGTTTATACAGTTATATAGTATATCGTTATTTTTGTATCGGTATACTTACATATACTATGATAACGTTTATACAGTTATATAGTATATCGTTATTGTTGTATCGGTATACTTACATATACTATGAGAACGTTTATACAGTTATATAGTATATCGTTTATGAGAACGTTTATACAGTTATATAGTATATCATTATTGTTTTATCGGTATAATTACATATACTATGAGAAGGTTTATACAGTTATATAGTATATCGTTTATGAGAACGTTTATACAGTTATATAGTATATCGTTATTGTTTTATCGGTATAATTACATATACTATGAGAACGTTTATACAGTTATATAGTATATCGTTATTGTTGTATCGGTATACTTACATATACTTTGAGAACGTTTATACAGTTATATAGTATATCGTTATTGTGTTATCGGTATACTTACATATACTATGAGAACGTTTATACAGTTATATAGTATATCGTTATTGTTGTATCGGTATAATTACATACACTATGAGAACGTTTATACAGTTATATTATATATCGTTATTGTTGAATCGGTATACTTACATATACTATGATAACGTTTATGCAGTTATATAGTATATCGTTATTGTTGTATCGGTATAATTAAATATTCTATGAGAACGTGTATACAGTTATATAGAATATCGTTATTGTTGTATCGGTATACTTACATATACTATGAGAACGTTTATACAGTTATATATTATATCGTTTATGAGAACGTTTATACAGTTATATAGTATATCGTTATTGTTTTATCGGTATACTTACATATACTATGAGAACGTTTATACAGTTATATAGTATATCGTTATTGTTGTATCGGTATACTTACATATACTTTGAGAACGTTTATACAGTTATATAGTATATCGTTATTGTGTTATCGGTATACTTACATAAACTATGAGAACGTTTATACAGTTATATAGTATATCGTTATTGTTGTATCGGTATAATTACATACACTATGAGAACGTTTATACAGTTATATAGTATATCGTTATTTTTGTATCGGTATACTTACATATACTATGATAACGTTTATACAGTTATATAGTATATCGTTATTGTTGTATCGGTATAATTACATATTCTATGAGAACGTGTATACAGTTATATAGTATATCGTTCTTATTGTATCGGTACACTTACATATACTATGAGAACGTTTATACAGTTATATAGTATATCGTTATTGTTGTATCTATATACTTGCATATACTATGAGAACGTTTATACAGTTATATGGTATATCGTTATTGTGTTATCGGTATAATTACATATACTATGAGAACGTTTATACAGTTATATAGTATATCGTTATTGTTGTATCGGTATAATTACATACACTATGAGATTGTTTATACAGTTATATAGTATATCGTTATTGTTGTATCGGTATACTTACATATACTATGAGAACGTTTATACAGTTATACAGTATATCGTTATTGTTGTATCGGTATAATTACATATACTATGAGAACGTTTATACAGTTATATAGTATATCGTTATTGTTGTATCGGTATAATTACATATTCTATGAGAACGTGTAAACAGTTATATAGTATATCGTTATTGTTGTATCGGTATACTTACATATACTATGAGAACGTTTATACAGTTATATAGTATATCGTTATTGTTGTATCGGTATAATTACATATACTATGAGAACGTTTATACAGTTATACAGTAGATCGTTATTGTTGTATCGGTATAATTACATATACTATGAGAACGTTTATACAGTTATATAGTATATCGTTATTGTTGTATCGGTATACTAACATATACTATGAGAACGTTTATACAGTTATATAGTATATCGTTATTGTGTTATCGGTATAATTACATATACTATGAGAACGTTTATACAGTTATATAGTATATCGTTATTGTTGTATCGGTATACTAACGTATACTATGAGAACGTTTATACAGTTATATAGTATATCGTTATTGTTGTATCGGTATACTTACATATACTATGATAACGTTTATACAGTTATATATATATATCGTTATTGTTGTATCGGTATAATTAAATATTCTATGAGAACGTGTATACAGTTATATAGTATATCGTTATTGTTGTATCGGTATACTTACATATACTATGAGAACGTTTATACAGTTATATAGTATATCGTTTATGAGAACGTTTATACAGTTATATAGTATATCGTTATTGTTTTATCGGTATAATTACATATACTATGAGAACGTTTGTACAGTTATATAGTATATCGTTATTGTTGTATCGGTATAATTACATATACTATAAGAACGTTTATACAGTTATATAGTAATATCGTTATTGTTGTATCGGTATACTTACATATACTATGAGAACGTTTATACAGTTATATAGTATAATCGTTATTGTTGTATCGGTATACTTACATATACTATGAGAACGTTTATACAGTTATATAGTATATCGTTATTGTTTTATCGGTATACTTACATATACTATGAGAACATTTATACAGTTATATAGTATATCGTTATTGTGTTATCGGTATAATTACATATACTATGAGAACGTTTATACAGTTATATAGTATATCGTTATTGTTGTATCGGTATAATAACATACACTATGAGAAGGTTTATACAGTTATATAGTATATCGTTATTGTTGTATCGGTATACTTACATATACTATGAGAACGTTTATACAGTTATATGGTATATCGTTATTGTTGTATCGGTATAATTACATATACTATGAGAACGTTTATTCAGTTATATAGTATATCGTTATTGTTGTATCGGTATAATTACATATTCTATGAGAACGTGTATACAGTTATATAGTATATCGTTATTGTTGTATCTGTATACTTACATAAACTATGAGAACGTTTATACAGTTATACAGTATATCGTTATTGTGTTATCGGTATAATTACATATACTATGAGAACGTTTTTACAGTTATATAGTATATCGTTATTGTTGTATCTGTATACTTACATATACTATGAGAACGTTTATACAGTTATATAGTATATCGTTATTGTGTTATCGGTATACTTACATATACTATGAGAACGTTTATACAGTTATACAGTATATCGTTATTGTTGTATCGGTATAATTACATACACTATGAGAACGTTTATACAGTTATAAAGTATATCGTTATTGTTGTATCGGTATACTTACATATACTATGATAACGTTTATACAGTTATATAGTATATCGTTATTGTTGTATCGGTATAATTACATATTCTATGAGAACGTGTATACAGTTATATAGTACATCGTTATTGTTGTAATCGGTATACTTACATATACTATGAGAACGTTTATACAGTTATATAGTATATCGTTTATGAGAACGTTTATACAGTTATATAGTATATCGTTATTGTTCTATCGGTATAATTACATATGCTATGAGAACGTTTATACAGTTATATAGTATATCGTTATTGTTGTATCGGTATACTTACATATACTATGAGAACGTTTATACAGTTATATAGTATATCGTTATTGTGTTATCGGTATAATTACATGTATAATTACATATACTATGAGAACGTTTATACAGTTATATAATATATCGTTATTGTTGTATCGGTATAATTACATACACTATGAGAATTTTTATACAGTTATATAGTATATCGTTATTGTGTTATCGGTATACTTACATATACTATGAGAACGTTTATACAGTTATATAGTATATCGTTATTGTGTTATAGGTATAATAACATATACTATAAGAACGTTTATACAGTTATATAGTTTAGCGTTATTGTTGTATCGGTATACTTACATATACTATGAGAAAGTATATACAGTTATATAGTATATCGTTATTGTTTTATCGGTATAATTACATATACTATGATAACGTTTATACAGTTATATAGTATATCGTTATTGTGTTATCGGTATAATTACATATACTATGAGAACGTTTATACAGTTATATAGTATATCGTTATTGTTTTATCGGTATAATTACATATACTATGATAACGTTTATACAGTTATATAGTATATCGTTATTGTGTTATCGGTATACTTACATATACTATGAGAACGTTTATACAGTTATATAGTATATCGTTATTGTGTTATCGGTATAATTACATATACTATGAGAACGTTTATACAGTTATATAGTATATCGTTATTGTGTTATCGGTATACTGACATATACTATGAGAACGTTTATACAGCTTTATAGTATATCATTAATGTGTTATCGGTATAATTACATATACTATGAGAACGTTTATACAGTTATATAGTATATCGTTATTGTTTTATCGGTATAATTACATATACTATGATTACGTTTATACAGTTATATAGTATATCGTTATTGTTGTATCGGTATACTTACATATACTATGAGAACGTTTATACAGTTATATAGTATATCGTTATTGTTTTATCGGTATAATTACATATACTATGATAACGTTTATACAGTTATATAGTATATCGTTATTGTTGTATCGGTATACTTACATATACTATGAGAACGTTTATACAGTTATATAGTATATCGTTATTGTGTTATCGGTATAATTACATATACTATGAGAACGTTTATACAGTTATATAGTATATCGTTATTGTTTTATCGGTAAACTTACATATACTATGAAAACGTTTATACAGTTATATAGTATATCGTTATTGTTTTATCGGTATACTTACATATGCTATGAGAACGTTTATACAGTTATATAGTATATCGTTATTGTTGTATCGGTATACTTACATATACTATGAGAACGTTTATACAGTTATATAGTATATCGTTATTGTGTTATCGGTATAATTACATATACTATGAGAACGTTTATACAGTTATATAATATATCGTTATTGTTGTATCGGTATAATTACATACACTATGAGAACGTTTATACAGTTATATAGTATATCGTTATTGTGTTATCGGTATACTTACATATACTATGAGAACGTTTATACAGTTATATAGTATATCGTTATTGTGTTATAGGTATAATAACATATACTATAAGAACGTTTATACAGTTATATAGTTTAGCGTTATTGTTGTATCGGTATACTTACATATACTATGAGAAAGTATATACAGTTATATAGTATATCGTTATTGTTTTATCGGTATAATTACATATACTATGATAACGTTTATACAGTTATATAGTATATCGTTATTGTGTTATCGGTATAATTACATATACTATGAGAACGTTTATACAGTTATATAGTATATCGTTATTGTTTTATCGGTATAATTACATATACTATGATAACGTTTATACAGTTATAAAGTATATCGTTATTGTGTTATCGGTATACTTACATATACTATGAGAACGTTTATACAGTTATATAGTATATCGTTATTGTGTTATCGGTATAATTACATATACTATGAGAACGTTTATACAGTTATATAGTATATCGTTATTGTGTTATCGGTATACTGACATATACTATGAGAACGTTTATACAGCTTTATAGTATATCATTAATGTGTTATCGGTATAATTACATATACTATGAGAACGTTTATACAGTTATATAGTATATCGTTATTGTTTTATCGGTATAATTACATATACTATGATTACGTTTATACAGTTATATAGTATATCGTTATTGTTGTATCGGTATACTTACATATACTATGAGAACGTTTATACAGTTATATAGTATATCGTTATTGTTTTATCGGTATAATTACATATACTATGATAACGTTTATACAGTTATATAGTATATCGTTATTGTTGTATCGGTATACTTACATATACTATGAGAACGTTTATACAGTTATATAGTATATCGTTATTGTGTTATCGGTATAATTACATATACTATGAGAACGTTTATACAGTTATATAGTATATCGTTATTGTTTTATCGGTAAACTTACATATACTATGAAAACGTTTATACAGTTATATAGTATATCGTTATTGTTTTATCGGTATACTTACATATACTATGAGAACGTTTATACAGTTATATAGTATATCGTTATTGTTTTATCGGTATAATTACATATACTATGAGAACGTTTATACAGTTATATAGTATATCGTTATTGTTGTATTGGTATAATTGCATATACTATGAGAACGTTTATACACTTAAATAGTATATCGTTATTGTGTTATCGGTATACTTACATATACTATGAGAACGTTTATACAGTTATATAGTATATCGTTTTTGTTTTATCGGTATACTTACATATACTATGAGAACGTTTATACAATTATATATCGTTATTGTTTTATCGGTATACTTACATATACTTTGAGAACGTTTATACAGTTATATAGTATATCATGATTGTTGTATCGGTATACTTACATATACTATGAGAACGTTTATACAGTTATATAGTATATCGTTATTGTTTTATCGGTATACTAACATATGCCATGAGAACGTTTATACAGTTATATAGTATATCGTTATTGTGTTATCGGTATAATTACATATACTATGAGAACGTTTATACAGTTATATAGTATATCGTTATTGTTGTATCAGTATACTTACATATACTATGAGAACGTTTATACAGTTATATAGTATATCGTTATTGTTGTATCGGTATACTTACATATACTATGAGAACGTTTATACAGTTATTAAGTATATCGTTATTGTTGTATCGGTATACGTCCATATACTATGAGAGCGTTTATACAGTTATATAGTATATCGTTATTGTTTTATCGGTATAATTACATATACTATGAGAACGTTTATACAGTTATTTAGTATATCGTTATTGTTGTATCGGTATAATAACATATACTATGAGAACGTTTATACAGTTATATAGTATATCGTTATTGTTGTATCGGTATACTTACATATACTATGATAACGTTTATACCGTTATATAGTATACCGTTATTGTTGTATAGGTATAATTACATATTCTATGAGAACGTGTATACAGTTATATAGTATATCGTTATTGTTGTATCGGTATACTTACATATACTATGAGAACGTTAATACAGTTATATAGTATATCGTTTATGAGAACGTTTATACAGTTATATAGTATATCGTTATCGTTTTATCGGTATAATTACATATACTATGAGAACGTTTATACAGTTATATAGTAGATCGTTATTGTTGTATCGGTATACTTACATATACTATGATAACGTTTATACAGTTATATAGTATATCGTTATTGTTTTATCGGTATACTTACATATACTATTAGAACGTTTATACAGTTATATAGTATATCGTTATTGTTGTATCGGTATACTTACATATACTATAAGAACGTCTATACAGTTATACAGTATATCGTTATTGTTGTATCGGTATACTTACATATACTATGAGAACGTTTATACAATTATATAGTATATCGTTATTGTTGTATCGGTATACTTACATATACTATGAGAACGTTTATACAGTTATATAGTATATCGTTATTGTTTTATCGGTATACTTACATATACTATGATAACATTTATACAGTTATATAGTATATCGTTATTGTGTTATCGGTATAATTACATATACTATGAGAGCGTTTATACAGTTATATAGTATATCGTTATTGTGGTATCGGTATAATTACATACACTATGAGAACGTTTATACAGTTATATAGTATATCGTTATTGTTGTATCAGTATAATTACATATACTATGAGAACGTTTATACAGTTATATAGTATATCGTTATTGTTGTATCGGTATAATTACATATACTATGAGAACGTTTATTCAGTTATATAGTATATCGTTATTGTTGTATCGTTATAATTACATATTCTATGAGAACGTGTATACAGTTATATAGTATATCGTTATAGTTGTATCTGTATACTTAAATAAACTATGAGAACGTTTATACAGTTATATAGTATATCGTTATTGTGTTATCGGTATGATAACATATACTATGAGAACGTTTATAAAGTTATATAGTATATCGTTATTGTTGTATCTGTATACTTACATATACTATGAGAACGTTTATACAGTTATATAGTATATCGTTATTGTGTTATCGGTATACTTACATATACTATGAGAACGTTTATACAGTTATACAGTATATCGTTATTGTTGTATCGGTATAATTACATATACTATGAGAACGTTTATACAGTTATATAGTATATCGTTATTGTTGTATCGGTATACTTACATATACTATAAGAACGTCTATACAGTTATATAGTATATCGTTATTGTTGTATCGGTATACTTACATATACTATGAGAACGTTTATACAGTTATATAGTATATCGTTATTGTTGTATCGGTATACTTACATATACTATGAGAACGTTTATACAGTTATATAGTATATCGTTATTGTTTTATCGGTATACTTACATATACTATGAGAACATTTATACAGTTATATAGTATATCGTTATTGTGTTATCGGTATAATTACATATACTATGAGAGCGTTTATACAGTTATATAGTATATCGTTATTGTTGTATCGGTATAATTACATACACTATGAGAACGTTTATACAGTTATATAGTATATCGTTATTGTTGTATCGGTATAATTACATATACTATGAGAACGTTTATACAGTTATATAGTATATCGTTATTGTTGTATCGGTATAATTACATATACTATGAGAACGTTTATTCAGTTATATAGTATATCGTTATTGTTGTATCGGTATAATTACATATTCTATGAGAACGTGTATACAGTTATATAGTATATCGTTATTGTTGTATCTGTATACTTACATAAACTATGAGAACGTTTATACAGTTATATAGTATATCGTTATTGTGTTATCGGTATAATTACATATACTATGAGAACGTTTATAAAGTTATATAGTATATTGTTATTGTTGTATCTGTATACTTACATATACTATGAGAACGTTTATACAGTTATATAGTATATCGTTATTGTGTTATCGGTATACTTACATATACTATGAGAACGTTTATACAGTTATACAGTATATCGTTATTGTTGTATCGGTATAATTACATACACTATGAGAACGTTTATACAGTTATAAAGTATATCGTTATTGTTGTATCGGTATACTTACATATACTATGATAACGTTTATACAGTTATATAGTATATCGTTATTGTTGTATCGGTATAATTACATATTCTATGAGAACGTGTATACAGTTATATAGTATATCGTTATTGTTGTATCGGTATACTTACATATATTATGAGAACGTTTATACAGTTATATAGTATATTTTTTATGAGAACGTTTATACAGTTATATAGTATATCGTTATTGTTGTATCGGTATAATTACATACACTATGAGAACGTTTATACAGTTATATAGTATATCGTTATTGTGTTATCGGTATTCTTACATATACTATGAGAACGTTTATACAGTTATATAGTATATCGTTATTGTGTTATCGGTATAATTACATATACTATGAGAACGTTTATACAGTTATATAGTTTATCGTTATTGTTGTATCGGTATACTTACATATACTATGAGAACGTATATACAGTTATATAGTATATCGTTATTGTTTTATCGGTATAATTACATATACTATGATAACGTTTATACAGTTATATAGTATATCGTTATTGTGTTATCGGTATACTTACATATACTATGAGAACGTTTATACAGTTATATAGTATATCGTTATTGTTTTATCGGTATAATTACATATACTATGATTACGTTTATACAGTTATATATTATATCGTTATTGTTGTATCGGTATACTTACATATACTATGAGAACGTTTATACAGTTATATAGTATATCGTTTATGTTTTATCGGTATAATTACATATACTATGGTAACGTTTATACAGTTTTATAGTATATCGTTATTGTTGTATCGGTATACTTACATATACTATGAGAACGTTTATACAGTTATATAGTATATCGTTATTGTGTTATCGGTATAATTACATATACTATGAGAACAGTTTATACAGTTATATAGTATATCGTTATTGTTTTATCGGTATACTTACATATACTATGAAAACGTTTATACAGTTATATAGTATATCGTTATTGTTTTATCGGTATACTTACATATACTATGAGAACGTTTATACAGTTATATAGTATATCGTTATTGTTTGATCGGTATAATTACATATACTATGAGAACGTTTATACAGTTATATAGTATATCGTTATTGTTGTATTGGTATAATTACATATACTATGAGAACGTTTATACAGTTAAATAGTATATCGTTATTGTGTTATCGGTATACTTACATATACTATGAGAACGTTTATACAGTTATATAGTATATCGTTATTGTTTTATCGGTATACTTACATATACTATGAGAACGTTTATACAGTTATATATCGTTATTGTTTTATCGGTATACTTACATATACTTTGAGAACGTTTATACAGTTATATAGTATATCATTATTGTTGTATCGGTATACTTACATATACTATGAGAACGTTTATACAGTTATATAGTATATCGTTATTGTTTTATCTGTATACTTACATATGCCATGAGAACGTTTATACAGTTATATAGTATATCGTTATTGTGTTATCGGTATAATTACATATACTATGAGAACGTTTATACAGTTATATAGTATATCGTTATTGTTGTATCGGTATACTTACATATACTATGAGAACGTTTATACAGTTATATAGTATATCGATATTGTTTTATCGGTATACTTACATATACCATGAGAACGTTTATACAGTTATATAGTATATCGTTATTGTGTTATGGTATAATTACATATACTATGAGAACGTTTATACATTTATATAGTATATCGTTATTGTTGTATCGGTATACTTACATATACTATGAGAACGTTTATACAGTTATTTAGTATATCGTTATTGTTGTATCGGTATACGTCCATATACTATGAGAGCGTTTATACAGTTATATAGTATATCGTTATTGTTTTATCGGTATAATTACATATACTATGAGAACGTTTATACAGTTATTTAGTATATCGTTATTGTTGTATCGGTATAATTACATATACTATGAGAACGTTTATACAGTTATATAGTATATCGTTATTGTTGTATCGGTATACTTACATATTACTATGATAACGTTTATACAGTTATATAGTATATCGTTATTGTTGTATCGGTATAACTTACAAATACTATGAGAACGTTTATACAGTTATATAGTATATCGTTATTGTTGTATCGGATATATTTCCATATACTATGAGAACGTTTATACAGTTATATAGTATATCGTTATTGTTGTATCTGTATACTTGCATATACTATGAGAACGTTTATACAGTTATATAGTATATCGTTATTGTTTTATCGGTATACTTACATATACTATGAGAACGTTTACACAGTTATATAGTATATCGTTATTGTGTTATCGGTATAATTACATATACTATGAGAACGTTTATACAGTTATATAGTATATCGTTATTGTTGTATCGGTATACTTACATATACTATGAGAACGTTTATACAGATATATAGTATATCGTTATTGTTGTATCGGTATAATTACATATACTATGAGAACGTTTATACAGTTATATAGTATATCGTTATTGTTGTATCGGTATAATTACATATTCTATGAGAACGTTTATACAGTTATATAGTATATCGTTATTGTTGTATCGGTATAACTTACATATACTATGAGAACGTTTATACAGTTATATAGTATATCGTTATTGTTGTATCTGTATACTTACATAAACTATGAGAACGTTTATACAGTTATATAGTATAACGTTATTGTTGTATCGGAATAATTTACATATACTATGAGAACGTTTATACAGTTATATAGTATATCGTTATTGTGTTATCGGTATAATTACATATACTATGAGAACGTTTATACATTTATATAGTATATCGTTATTATTGTATCGGTATACTTACATATACTATGAGAACGTTTATACAGTTATATAGTATATCGTTATTGTATTATCGGTATAACTTACATATACTATGAGAACGTTTATACAGTTATACAGTATATCGTTATTGTTGTATCGGTATAATTAACATACACTATGAGAACGTTTATACAGTTATATCGTATATCGTGATTGTGTTATCGGTATAATTACATATACTATGAGAACGTTTTATACAGTTATATAGTATATCGTTATTGTTGTATCGGTATTATTACATACACTATGAAAAAGTTTATACAGTTATATAGTATATCGTTATTGTTGTATCGGTATAATTACATATACTATGAGAACGTTTATACAGTTATATAGTATATCGTTATTGTGTTATCGGTATAATTACATATACTATGAGAAACGTTTATACAGTTATATAGTATATCGTTATTGTTGTATCGGTATACTTACATATACTATGAGAACGTTTATACAGTTATATAGTATATCGATATTGTTTTATCGGTATACTTACATATGCCATGAGAACGTTTATACAGTTATATAGTATATCGTTATTGTGTTATGGTATTTTTACATATACTATGAGAACGTTTATACAGGTATATAGTATATCGTTATTGTTGTATCGGTATACGTCCATATACTATGAGAACGTTTATACAGTTATATCGTATATCGTGATTGTGTTATCGGTATAATTACATATACTATGAGAACGTTTAATACAGTTATATAGTATATCGTTATTGTTCTATCGGTATTATTACATACACTATGAGAACGTTTATACAGTTATATAGTATATCGTTATTGTTGTATCGGTATAATTACATATACTATGAGAACGTTTATACAGTTATATAGTATATCGTTATTGTGTTATCGGTATAATTACATATACTATGAGAACGTTTATACAGTTATATAGTATATCGTTATTGTTGTATCGGTATACTTACATATACTATGAGAACGTTTATACAGTTACTATAGTATATCGTTATTGTTGTATCGATATATTTCCATATACTATGAGAACGTTTATACAGTTATATAGTATATCGTTATTGTTGTATCTGTATACTTGCATATACTATGAGAACGTTTATACAGTTATATAGTATATCGTTATTGTTTTATCGGTATAACTTACATATACTATGAGAACGTTTACACAGTTATATAGTATATCGTTATTGTGTTATCGGTATAATTACATATACTATGAGAACGTTTATACAGTTATATAGTATATCGTTATTGTTGTATCGGTATACTTACATATACTATGAGAACGTTTATACATATATATAGTATATCGTTATTGTTGTATCGGTATAATTACATATACTATGAGAACGTTTATACAGTTATATAGTATATCGTTATTGTTGTATCGGTATAATTACATATTCTATGAGAACGTGTATACAGTATATATAGTATATCGTTATTGTTGTATCGGTATACTTACATATACTATGAGAACGTTTATACAGTTATATAGTATATCGTTATTGATGTATCTGTATACTTACATAAACTATGAGAACGTTTATACAGTTATATAGTATAACGTTATTGTTGTATCGGAATAATTACATATACTATGAGAACGTTTATACAGTTATATAGTATATCGTTATTGTGTTATCGGTATAATTACATATACTATGAGAAACGTTTATACAGTTATATAGTATATCGTTATTATTGTATCGGTATAACTTACATATACTATGAGAACGTTTATACAGTTATATAGTATATCGTTATTGTGTTATCGGTATACTTACATATACTATGAGAACGTTTATACAGTTATATAGTATATCGTTATTGTTGTATCGGTATAATTACATACTACTATGAGAACGTTTATACAGTTATATAGTATATCGTGAATTGTGTTATCGGTATAATTACATATACTATGAGAACGTTTATACAGTTATATAGTATATCGTTATTGTTGTATCGGTATTAATTACATACACTATGAGAACGTTTATACAGTTATATAGTATATCGTTATTGTTGTATCGGTATAATTACATATACTATGAGAACGTTTATACAGTTATATAGTATATCGTTATTGTGTTATCGGTATAATTACATATACTATGAGAACGTTTATACAGTTATATAGTATCGTTATTGTGTATCGGTATACTTACATATACTATGAGAACGTTTATACAGTTATATAGTATATCGTTATTGTTTGTATCGGTATAACTTACATAATCCTATGAGAACGTTTATACAGTTATATAGTATATCGTTATTGTGTTATCGGTATAATATTACATATACTATGAGAACGTTATATACAGTTATATAGTATATCGTTATTGTTGTATCGGTATACTTACATATACTATGAACGTTATACAGTTATATCGTATATCGTGATTGTGTATCGGTATCTAATTACATATACTATGAGAACGTTTATACAGTTATAGTATATCGTTATTGTTGTATCGGTATTATTACATACACTATGAGAACGTTTATACAGTTATATAGTATATCGTTATATGTTATCGGTATAATTACATATACTATGAGAACGTTTATACAGTTATATAGTATATCGTTATTGTTGTATCGGTATAATTACATATACTATGAGAACGTTTATACAGTTATATAGTATATCGTTATTGTTGTATCGGTATAATCTACATATAACTATGAGAACGTTTATACAGTTATATAGTATATCGATATTGTTTTATCGGTATACTTACATATCCTATGAGAACGTTTATACAGTTATATCGTATATCGTTATGTAGTTCGTATAATACATATACTATGAGACGTTTATACAGTATTAATTATAATCGTTAATGTTGTATCGTATAAACTATACTATGAGAACGTTATACCAGATATATAGTAACGTATAGTTATCGTTAACATAAGTACTATATACTTAGTAAACGTTATACAGTTTATAGTATATCGTTATTGTTGTATCGATAATTACAATATACTATGAGAACGTTATACAGTTATATAGTATTTCGTTATTGTTGTATCGGAATAATCTAACTATACATAGATAACGTTTATACAGTTATATAGTATATCGTTATTCGATGTATCGGTTATAACTGTACACAACTTTAAACGTTATACAGTATATAAGTATACTGTTATGTTAGACTCGTATATCTACACTATACATATATATAACGAATTTATACGATATCAGTAACGATATCAGATAGAAATATACATTAAACTCATAAAGTCTTGTATAGCGTCAGATAACGTATACAACTAACAATACTTAACTAAACTACTAATATCGATTGATATCCGATACAATAACGTATACTATAAAACGTATAACGTTCATAGTATATGTAATTATACCGATACAACAATAACGATATACTATATAACTGTATAAACGTATCATAGTATATGTAAGTATACCGATACAACATCACGATATCTAATCATAACTGTACTAAACGTTCTCATAGTATATGTAATTATACCGATACAACAATACGAACATAATACTAACTTATAAATTTCTCATAGTATACTGTAATATACCGATAAAACAATAACGATATACTATATACTGTATAAACGTATCACATAGTATATGTACGTATACCGATACAACAATAACGATATATAATTATACTGTATAAACGTTCTCATAGTATATGTAATTATACCGATAACACAATAACGATATACTATATAACTGTATAAACGTTCTCATAGTAATAGTAAGTATACCGATACAACAATAACGATATACTAAATAACTGTATAAACGTTCTCATAGTATATGTAAGTATAACCGATACAACAATAACGATATACTATATAACTGTATAAACGTTCTCATAGTATATGTAATTATACCGATAACACAATAACGATATACTATATAACTGTATAAACGTTCTCATAGTATATGTAATAATACCGATACAACAATAACGATATACTATATACTGTATAACGTCTCATAGTAATATGTAATATACCGATACAACAATAACGATATACTATATAACTGTATAAACGTTCTCATAGTATATGTAATATACCGATAACAATCGATATACTATAACTGTATACGATCTCATACTATGACGATACCGATACAACAATAACGATATACTAAATACCTGTATAAACGTTCTCATAGTATAATGTAATAATACCATAACACCAATAACGATATACTATATAACTGTATAAACGTTCTCATAGTATATGTAAGTATACCGATAACAACAATAACGATATACTATATAACTGTATAAACGTTCTCATAGTATATGTAAGTATACCGATAACAACAATAACGATATACTATATAACTGTATAAACGTTCTCATAGTATATGTAATTATACCGATAACAACAATAACGATATACTATATAACTGTATAAACGTTCTCATAGTATATGTAATTATACCGATACAACAATAACGATATACTATATAACTGTATAAACGTTCTCATAGTAAGTAATAATACCGATACAACAATAACGATATACTATATAACTGTATAAACGTCTCATAGTATATGTAATATACCGATAACACAATACGATATACTATATAACTGTATAAACGTTCTCAAGTATATGTAATTATACCGATACAACAATAACGATATACTATATAACTGTATAAACGTTCTCATAGTATATGTAAGTATACCGATAACACAATAACGATATACCTATATAACTGTATAAAACGTTCTCATAGTATATGTAAGTATACCGATACAAACATAACGATATACTATATAACTGTATAAACGTTCTCATAGTATATGTAATTATACCGATAACAACAATAACGATATACTATATAACTGTATAAACGTTCTCATAGTATATGTAATTATACCGATACAACAATAACGTATATACTATATAAACTGTATAAACGTTCTCATAGTTTATGTAAGTATACCGATACAACAATAACGATATACTATATAACTGTATAAACGTTCTCATAGTATATGTAAGTATACCGATACAACAATAACGATATACTATATAACTGTATACACGTTCTCATAGAATATGTAATTATACCGATACAACAATAACGATATACTATATAACTGTATAAACGTTCTCATAGTATATGTAAATTATACCGATACAACAATAACGATATACTATATATACTGTATAAACGTTCTCATAGTATATGTAAGTATACCGATACAACAATAACGATATACTATATAACTGGTATAAACGTTCTCATAGTATATGTAATTATACCGATAACACAATAACGATATACTATATAACTGTGTAAACGTTCTCATAGTATATGTAAGTATACCGATAAAACAATAACGATATACTATATAACTGTATAAACGTTCTCATAGTATATGCAAGTATACACGATACAACAATAACGATATACTATATAACTGTATAAACGTTCTCATAGTATATGGAAATATATCGATACAACAATAACGATATACTATATAACTGTATAAACGTTCTCATAGTATATGTAAGTATAACCGATACAACAATAACGATATACTATATAACTGTATAAACGTTCTCATAGTATATGTAATTATACCGATACACACAATAACGATATACTATATAACTGTATAAACGTTCTCATAGTATATGTAATTATACCGATACAACAATAACGATATACTATATAACTGTATAACGTTCTCATAGTGTATGTAATAATACCGATAGAACAATAACGATATACTATATAACTGTATAAACGTTCTCATAGTATATGTAATTATACCGATAACACAATCACGATATACGATATAACTGTATAAACGTTCTCATAGTATATGGACGTATACCGATACAACAATAACGATATACTATATACCTGTATAAACGTTCTCATAGTATATGTAAAAAATACCATAACACAATAACGATATACTATATAACTGTATAAACGTTCTCATAGGCATATGTAAGTATACCGATAAAACAATATCGATATACTATATAACTGTATAAACGTTCTCATAGTATATGTAAGTATACCGATACAACAATAACGATATACTATATAACTGTATAAACGTTCTCATAGTATATGTAATTATACCGATAACACAATAACGATATACTATATAACTGTATAAACGTTCTCATAGTATATGTAATTATACCGATACAACAATAACGATATACTATATAACTGTATAAACTTTTTCATAGTGTATGTAATAATACCGATACAACAATAACGATATACTATATAACTGTATAAACGTTCTCATAGTATATGTAATTATACCGATAACACAATCACGATATACGATATAACTGTATAAACGTTCTCATAGTGTATGTAATTATACCGATACAACAATAACGATATACTGATATAACTGTATAAACGTTCTCATAGTATATGTAAGTATACCGATAATACAATAACGATATACTATATAACTGTATAAACGTTCTCATAGTATATGTAAGTATACCGATACAATAATAACGATATACTATATAAATGTATAAACGTTCTCATAGTATATGTAATTATACCGATAACACAATAACGATATACTATATAACTGTATAAACGTTCTCATAGTATATGTAATTATTCCGATACAACAATAACGTTATACTATATAACTGTATAAACGTTCTCATAGTATATGTAAGTATACAGATACAACAATAACGATATACTATATAACTGTATAAACGTTCTCATAGTATATGTAAGTATACCGATACAACAATAACGATATACTATATAACTGTATAAACGTTCTCATAGAATATGTAATTATACCGATACAACAATAACGATATACTATATAACTGTATAAACGTTCTCATAGTATATGTAATTATACCGATACAACAATAACGATATACTATATATCTGTATAAACGTTCTCATAGTATATGTAAAGTATACCGATACAACAATAACGATATACTATATAACTGTATAAACGTTCTCATAGTATATGTAATTATACCGATAACACAATAACGATATACTATATAACTGTGTAAACGTTCTCATAGTATATGTAAGTATACCGATAAAACAATAACGATATACTATATAACTGTATAAACGTTCTCATAGTTATATGCAAGTATACAGATACAACAATAACGATATACTATATAACTGTATAAACGTTCTATAGTATATGGAAATATATCGATACAACAATAACGATATACTATATAACTGTATAAACGTTCTCATAGTATATGTAAGTATACCGATACAACAATAACGATATACTATATAACTGTATAAACGTTATCATAGTAATATGTAAGTATAACCGATACAACAATAACGATATACTATATAACTGTATAAACGTTCTCATAGTATATGTAATTATACCGATACAACAATAACGATATACTAAATAACTGTATAAACGTTCTCATAGTATATGTAATTATACCGATAAAACAATAACGATATACTATATAACTGTATAAACGCTCTCATAGTATATGGACGTATACCGATACAACAATAACGATATACTAAATAACTGTATAAACGTTCTCATAGTATATGTAAGTATACCGATACAAACAATAACGATATACTATATAAATGTATAAACGTTCTCATAGTATATGTAATTATACCATAACACAATAACGATATACTATATAACTGTATAAACGTTCTCATGGTATATGTAAGTATACCGATAAAACAATATCGATATACTATATAACTGTATAAACGTTCTCATAGTATATGTAAGTATACCGATACAACAATAACGATATACTATATAACTGTATAAACGTTCTCATAGTATATGTAATTATACCGATAACACAATAACGATATACTATATAACTGTATAAACGTTCTCATGGCATATGTAAGTATACAGATAAAACAATAACGATATACTATATAACTGTATAAACGTTCTCATAGTATATGTAAGTATACCGATAACAACAATAATGATATACTATATAACTGTATAAACGTTCTCAAAGTATATGTAAGTATACCGATAAAACAATAACGATATATAACTGTATAAACGTTCTCATAGTATATGTAAGTATACCGATAAAACAATAACGATATACTATATAACTGTATAAACGTTCTCATAGTATATGTAAGTATACCGATAACACAATAACGATATACTATTTAACTGTATAAACGTTCTCATAGTATATGTAATTATACCGATACAACAATAACGATATACTATATAACTGTATAACGTTCTCATAGTATATGTAATTATACCGATCAAACAATAACGATATACTATATAACTGTATAAACGTTCTCATAGTATATGTAAGTTATACCGATAAAACAATAACGATATACTATATAACTGTATAAACGTTCTTCATAGTATATGTAAGTATACCGATAAAACAATAACGATATACTATATAACTGTATAAACGTTCTCATAGTATATGTAATTATACCGATAACACAATAACGATATACTATATAACTGTATAAACGTTCTCATAGTATATGTAAGTATACCGATACAACAATAACGATATACTATAAAACTGTATAAACGTTCACCATAGTATATGTAATTATACCGATAAAACATAAACGATATACTATATAACTGTATAAACGTTCTCATAGTATATGTAAGTATACCGATACAACAATAACGATATAATATATAACTGTATAAACGTACTCATAGTATATGTAATTATACCGATAAAACAATAACGATATACTATATAACTGTATAAACGTTCTCATAGTATATGTAAGTATACCGATAACACAATAACGATATACTATATAACTGTATAAACGTTATCATAGTATATGTAATTATACCGATAAAACAATAACGATATACTATATAACTGTATATACGTTCTCATAGTATATGTAAGTATACCGATACAACAATAACGATAAACTATATAACTGTATAAACGTTCTCATAGTATATGTAATTATACCGATAACACAATAACGATATACTATATAACTGTATAAACGTTCTCATAGTATATGTAAGAATACCGATAACACAATAACGATATACTATATAACTGTATAAACGTTCTCATAGTAGTATGTAATTATACCGATACAACAATAACGATATACTATATAACTGTATAAACGTTCTCATAAAAAATATACTATATAACTGTATAAACGTTCTCATAATATATGTAAGTATACCGATACAACAATAACGATATACTATATAACTGTATACACGTTCTCATAGAATATGTAATTATACCGATACAACAATAACGATATACTATATAACTGTATAAACGTTATCATAGTATATGTAAGTATACCGATACAACAATAACGATATACTTTATAACTGTATAAACGTTCTCATAGTGTATGTAATTATACCGATACAACAATAACGATATACTGTATAACTGTATAAACGTTCTCATAACTAGTATATGTAAGTATACCGATAACACAATAACGATATACTATATAACTGTATAAACGTTCTCATAGTATATGTAAGTATACAGATACAACAATAACAATATACTATATAACTTTATAAACGTTCTCATAGTATATGTAATTATACCGATAACACAATAACGATATACTATATAACTGTATAAACGTTCTCATAGTTTATGTAAGTATACAGATACCAACAATAACGATATACTATATAACTGTATACACGTTCTCATAGAATATGTAATTATACCGATACAAACAATAACGATATACTATATAACTGAATAAACGTTCTCATAGTATATGTAATTATACC